>JAQMYL010000021.1:15201864-15218788 GCA_030014365.1 Clarias pachynema | reverse complement strand
TTTTGAATCTATTGCACTGCATAGCGTCTATGGGAGTCACGTGACAAAAGAACGAACGACTCGGAGTAGAAGAGTCAATGAGAAAGAATCGCTCAATTCTGTTTCCTCTATATAACCTACGGAGGTTTTGCGATGCTTTGCGCATGCGTGCCCAGTAGAAAATGAACGAATCACTCTCCGAGATACTCGTTCTTCTGAGTCACGTTAAAGATTCGTTCAAAAAGAGTGAATCATTCATGAACGACCCATCACTAGCAGTTTGTTTTTTTTTGCAAAAGCCGAGGTGGATTTTATGAATTCTTTTTATTTTAGAATGTTTAACTTTTGTAAGGTTACATAAATACATAAAGTGTGACTCCATTCAGTGAACTAACAAAAGCTTGATTAAATCACATAATCGTACAGCTCTACACATCAGGATGTGAACCTTAATACACTGCTGTAGCTTAACAGTATATTTACACACTTTGGACAAGAAGAAATATAAATATAAATTAGTCATGTCAATCGATTCAAAAATGTAACCGAGTTAATCACGATTAATCTGATTAATCACCTGGTGATGTTTCCTCAGTCATCTTATTGTACCGCTTAAACATACCATTATCACATACAGCCGGGTAACCATTAGGGTCAAACTTTGTTATATGATTAATCTGCATTAAAAAAACAGTAATGTGTTAAAATGTCTACATTAATCACCTGCATTTATGCGTTAATGCGACAGCCCTAATATAAATACAGACCAAACAGGTTAATGAAAAATACGTGTGAAAATGCAGAATGCTGAGCAACACCATTACAGTAGCAAGTCTGTTATTACGCAGTCACATGTCTGAGACCAATCAAGAGGATGTGTACAGTATGTGTGTGTCTGTGTTTGTGTACTCACTTCAGCTAATGTTTTGCCATACATCAGGATCCCTCGTTGCAAAAGAAAATATCTCTGCCAGAAAATAAATACAAAGCCAGTGTGATTAATAATGTCATCTCTCTGTACCCATTTTTCTGATCAGAGCCTGCAGTAGGAAGAGTTTCAGAATGAACAGCATCATCATCATCCAGATAACTGAATAAAGATAAAAGATGGCAGTGGGGTGAGTGAGGAGGGGCATTTTAAAAATGCTCTCATTATGACTGATATAATAACGATGAACGAGACAAACATAAAGTAAAGTAGTGAGTTTAATCCGTTTTTAATTTAATTCGTTCCGGAGGTGAAATTTTGTATTGTGAAACGTAGTGTCCCATAGGAAATAATGTAAATGCAGATAATCCGTTCCAGCCACCCAAACATATTACTAATATTACAATATTACATATCTGTGCATATAAAAACAATCAGAACTTTTAGAAAAGACATGTAAATTAAGTAAAACATGAAATAGACATTTAACCTCACTTTATTAACTTCTTGGCAGCAGCTGCTTTAAAAACCAAACTGAAAGCAGGTCCCTTTCCTTCTTGCTACCGTCCTTGCTAACATTCTTGGGACACACAGTGCTGTCACACTAAATCTTGCACAAAATGTAAAACATAATAATAATAATACACAAAAGAAAAAGAAAAATACACCAAGCACGAGGAAAACATGCACATGCACCTGAGGTGGGAATCGAACCCAGACCCTGGAGGTGCAAGGCGACAGTGCTAACCGCTAAGTGAAAATTCTCAGGTATAGTCACTCAGCCAGACTCAGTCGACATTATCATATAACCGAAGCAAAGCACAGCTAATTATTTTGGGTGTTGGAGAGGAGACAAAGGCTTTTACAGATATATGTTTGTCTGGAGCCCTGTGATTATGTCTAATCAGCTTTATTTGCCCTTTATTTGACCTGCCTGGCTTTCCATTATCATCACATGATAAAGACTCGTGTACGTTCCCCCGGACAAATTCAGACAAATTCATTTGACCACAGACACAATGTTGTGTAGTAATGTTGTTTTAATGTTATTTTTTTTTCTAAATGCATACTGCCCTTGCCCATAAAAATAATACTATGCCATAAAAAAGTAAAAAATATATGAATAAATAATTAAATAAAAAATAAGAAGAATTTATTGACTTGATTTCTCTAGAGGACAATATTTCCTCTGAAACCTGAATGCTGAAGACGAGGAGTCCAGCGAATCAGATCGCTCGCTGCTTGGCCCCAGGGTGGACTGCTTTCACCCAAGGTGTACACTCCTGATGTAAGCTGGAATTAGCCACACACCCGTGTTCTGGGTGGCTCACAGTTCAGGTTCCTGACTCTACCTGGTTTTTGCAAACGGTCACGCCTAGCGAGTGATAAAGGGCTAATGAAAAGCAAATTACACAGGACAATAGATAAGTCCTGACCTTGTGCCAGCCTTTCATCGGCCACTTCCTCCTCTTCAGCAGGAAGCCTTCTTGCTTGCTCGGTTTCTGCACGTTGCTCTCCGGCTTCTTCAGGCTCTCCATGAGCTCCCAGCCACCGTTCTGTGAGAGACACGGCCAGAAGACATGTTTACATTTATATGACTGCTTCCTGGCATGGCTTCAGTAAAGAAGGACAGATCTCCATCTTGCCTGTCGGGCATCTTGACCGTTTTCCGTAGACGTCACCGGCGCCTCGCTGTGCTCCTCCATGTCCACGCCTGTGCAGTGGGGATTACTGTAGAAAGGGACAGAGACGGGAAAGACGGTAATCAGACGCTGTGAAGACGTGTCGGGTCAACATTTTTTCTGCGTTTTACAGCTTTGCTTTCATCTCTAACTAGGACTAATATAAACCCACTACAGACCAGCGGTGATGTGACTGGTGTGTCGACTGCATCTGTTTATCTCTACACTGTTACGTCTCCATGACAATTCCTCCACATTACTCAGAGTCATATTCAGGATGTGAATCATCATACTGAAATACTCACACACACACACACACACACACACACACACACACACACACACACACACACACACACACACACACACATCATACTGAAATACACACACGCACACTTAATATATATCATACTGAAATACACACACACACACACACACACACACACACACAGTCCAGTGTTTGGACACACCTAATTCCTTGTTCTTTCCTGACTTCTATCTTTCTCTACTTTGTAAAACAATGCTGAAGGAATCTGAACTATGCAATAATCTCCTTTGAACAGTTGATATTGAGACTCACATGTGCACATATAGTACTGTACACAAGTCTGGAGCCAGCCCTCATTTCTTCTTATTTGGCTTCAAAACGACAGACTTTCGTATATTTTTAATGTTGTCTTGAGGAATAGCGCTTCAGGCCACCTCCAGGGACTTTCCGTCTCTCATTTCCAGTCCCGTCCCGGGCCGTCCCGGCACCTGAGCAGTTACAGAGGAATGTTTTTATGATGTGTAAAGACTTCATAACGGCTCTAATCTGAGGTGCTGGTTGTTAAGCTGTGATTTCTGACTCTGACTGCAGTTTTGGTCTTGTGATGGTCTTCATGAGCGCCAGTTTCATCACGGTGCTTTGTGGGTTTTGCAAATACAATTCTGTTCTTGTGAGAACTGTTCCAGCTGACCTACGTTGCACAGTTGTACATTGCTCATATGTTGCACATTTCTTGCTCTAGTTTAGCCATTGCTCATGTTCACATAAATGTGGACTAACTGCACTCATAGGTTATCATTTCAATATAATAATTTCTACCCTTCTAATTTAATTCTGTTTTATTTTGATAACTTTTGTAAATACTGTAATGTTTCAGCCGAAATTTTGTAAACATTTTAATTTTTTCTACATTTTCAAAATTTTGCACATCATATTCTTATATAACTGTTATTGGAAAACTAGTGCTAGTACCTGCTGTTTATGGAAAACGAGTTTGTAGAAATAGTTATAAGGGTAAAGATAAAAATAATCTGAGGAGCTTTAATGTAATCAGTGATATTATTATTTCAGGTTGAAGCCCACGTACATGACGCGTACCGACGCCCGCAGAGTTTGACGCATGTACAGTATGCTGTCAAAACTTGTGGTTTCTAATCTGGTTTATAACTGCTCATAACTGCTCATAACTTCACTTCTACTCAACATTTCATTTAATTTCATTGAGCAGGTTAAACTTCAGTCAAATACCAAAGAACTGACAAAGTTTCATTACATTCTGTCCAGGCAGTTTTGTGTGATGCTGTGACATAATCTGGCTGGACAGACATACAGACATACAGACAGACAGACAGAAAGTTTTCTGAGACAGGTTTCAGGTCCTTCAATGCATGAAACGTAAAGACATCATTGAAATAGCGAGTTCTGACCAAGGTACAGACAAAACCTTTTTCACATAAATTCTGTTTTTAATTGTAATTGTACTCTCTAGTGCAACTTGTTTCATCACAGAGAAATCTGTCAACTTTTCCAGCAACAGAGAAGGACTTGGACAAACACAAACATCACCTGCGTTTAACAGATCTTTCAAATAAATCACAAGGTGCTCCTATGAATGGAACTGGCTACGGGTAGAAGATACACCTGAACTGCAGTGGAAAAGACACTAACCTTAAGAAGAGTTTAACACACACACACACACACACACACACACACACAGGCTAAACCACTAAACGCATATGATTTTACTGTGTTCTCGTGACCTGAAATATAACACTGTGTGCTGGAGGACTTGTTATTGCCGTCATGTACGACAAATCAAGAAATGTTAGACTGTGTGAATTGAATGAAGTCCAAGTATGTCGTGACCTCGTCATTACACAACACCTGTGTGAAGGCACGCAGTAAATGTAGGGTTTATACACCTGCAGTCAATCATTAATCTGTGATTAAATAAAACTTCACTGTGAACATGACTGTAGTACAACGGTACCTCAGTATACACGTTTAATTCGTTCCTGAGGCCAGTTCTTAAACTGACATGTCGTATTGTGAAACGCACTGTCCCAGGAAATAATGTACATACAGATAATCCGTTCCAGCCACACAAAAATATGACCAATATTACCAATTTCCAACACGATAATCATATTTGTGCACATAAAAACATTCAAAACATTTAGAACATTTAGTACCGCTGTACTTCAGAGGTAATGACGCGTCTCACTGCCCGAACTGTAGGAGAACTTTAACCACTGAGCTAGCGCTGGTGAACGAGAGCTGAGTGTGTGTCCCTGAACTGCACAATGAGTTATCATGAAGACTGTGGAGATACAGTACATGCAGACATTACAGTCTGATTACACTATTCCTACTGTAACAAGATGTACTGTTCTGTTCTGTCACAGCCAGTCAGATCTCTAAAACAATAATCACATGACAATAAGGGTTTTATTACACCACTATTACACCACTGTGTCTAGGCTACAACTAGGCACTTTAAATGTTGCTTTAATAGGACTGCTTCATCACTAGATGTGTTTACATGGAGCCCAATATTTCATTATGATGGGAATACATCTATACACATTTCATAGGCAGTAAAGCATCTAATCAATCATAGGTGAGGCTGATTTCATGTAACCAATCACCACACAGAAGGTGGGGTTTTTTTTATCAGACAACATGGAAATACGTCGTCTTCTGCTCTTTTCCAGCAGATTAAACTCTTCACAGAGTTTATATTATATTAAGTTATATGATCCACCTGCATGTCTTTGGACTGTGGGAGGAAACCGGAATACCCGGAGGAAACCCGCCAAGCACGGGGAGAACATGCACACAGACCTGAGGCGGGAATCAAACCGAGACCCTGCCGGTGCGAGGTGTATGTGTAGTATACTGTAGGTAAGGGTTCCGCTAATCTGTTGAGGTTTCCGAAACCGCACACAAAAACAGCTCACAGGATCAGTGATGTCTGTGAGGAACCTCATGAGAAATGCCATCAAACCCAAATCTAATTCTCTGACTGGAGACAAAATGACTGCCGTGGTCGTGTAGTCGTGCAAATCCATTTCTACCCAGAGTTCTCACCACATGGAGACCACTACTTCCTGCTGAGGACATCCTCAAACAGTCTGCTTATAGACACACGTGACTACTGAGGACACTTAATAACCACTTGGATTGTGAAACACACATGATGGCTATGACGACAATCGCTCGAATCGCTGAAACTGAATAAGTGCTTCAACAAAATCAACTAAAACAAATATCCTGTTATACAATTGCACTTTGACCTTATAGCACAACGCTACCAAAGAGACTGATTTATGGTCTCACTATCTGGAATCAACCAAATGAGGAAGGGTTCCCTATTGAGTCAGGGTTTCATCTTAGGAAGTTTTTCCCTCGTCAGCTTCGGCTTGCTTATTGGGATAAACATTTTTCTTGTAGAGCTGATTTGCGATGTTGTCCAATGTTAAAAGTGCTATTCAAGGGTGAGTCAAATATTATCCGCACTCCGGCTATATTATAACTTCCGTGGAATATTAAAACTTCTCTTATGAACACTGTCAAGGCAACTGTTCTCCCAATCAGTCAGAAAGAAAAGCAGCGTGCCCATCAGACTGTCACCTGTTTGGTCCCCTGAAAGCAGCCCTGTGAGGATGAAGATTGAGTAAAACAGCCAAGCCGTCAGATCTGTAGCAACTCAATCATTTCCATGACAATCCTGCACAACACATCCAGCATCGTGTAGCTGACGTCCTGAGGCTGGTTTAAATGCAACACACAAATTAAAATATTAGCACACAAAACTTCTATTTGATATTTCTGATCTTGCGGTTTTTCTACCCACATCAGACATGACTGATGAAGACTGGACACGCATGATAAACTGCATGACCAGGGAGACAGTCACGCTTCTGAGTAACAAAGCATTTTCACTGCTTGCGGAGAATTCTTAAAAACCTTCTAGATGACCATGTTAAAAACAATTAATAAAATAAAGTATTCGATCAGAGACGTCCACGTGCCAACGCTGAGAACAACAGAAATGTAATTCTGTTAAAACATAAAACAATAGTTCCCAGTAGTGTGTACAGGTAATATCATAGGATATAATAGGTCATGACACAATAGGCCATAATAGTCCATAAGATCCAATCAAAGCTCGTTCTGGTACTTTGACATCACTTTGTATTGACATGATGCACTTCTAATTACTATAATTAGCCAGAAATGCAGAAAGAAACAAGTCCGGTTAGTGTGTAGCCCGCATATAACCAGACATCTATTGTGTACGCGTTATACAATATCCTTACGGAAAGTTTGGACAGTTTGGAAAGTTTGTTAAAGTAAAAGCAGCTTACTCAGTAAAACACTATAGAGTTGTGGTTTAATTGTGTTCCATGTCCTGATACTATTTCCCTCTTTTACAGCAGTTAATTCATTCACATAGGTTTATCTGAATCACACACCCACTCTCAGATGAACACCATCTAGCATTTTCACACACCAACCTGCACAATATTTACTGCTGCTATTTGTACAAGAACTTTTTCTTTGCTGCTACGAACACAAAATGTTTACTCCATTCACCATCTCATGGACATTTTATTTTACATTTTATTATAAAATAACAAAATAAGTATCATTCTGTAAGGTTGGGTATCTAAGCCTTGTTTAGGATAAGTTGTATTTGTTCAGTAATCGGAGAGTGAATCACAGATAAGAAATTGAAAAAGTAGATTTCGGATAAAGATGAAATTTTGTCTTAAAACGACTCCGACGCGTTAAAATTCACTTATACCACTTCAGCGCTGGTATTTTAGCCAAAGTGAAAATATGAACTAATCCCGGTGAATATATTCAGTTTAGCTTTTCTAATTAATATCTACTGGTGCAGCTGTTTGTTTACATTCAGCAAGTAGCGCATTAGTAGATTAATTGAAAGTAGATTATTAAATCCAGCACATAATTGTTCATAACATCACTTTTACTCAACATTTCTAATGATTTCGCTTGTAGTGCAGGTTAAACTTCAAGCAAATATCGAATAAAAGTTTCATTACATTCTGTCCAGCGGTCGATTTAAGACCTGCCCAGAGTCTGACGCATGCACAGTCTAAACTTGAGGTTTGGATTCTAGTACATAAAGTAACTGCTCATATCTTCACTTTTAGTCAACATTTTGATTTCATTTATTGAGCAGGTTTAACTTCAGGCAAATACAGAAGGACTGACACAGTTCCTTTAAATTCTGTCCAGGCAGTTTTGTGTGATGCTGTGACATAATCTGGCTGGACAGACATACATACATACAGACAAAAAAAATTCTCAGACTGGTTTCTGGTCCTGTGATGTATGAAACGTAAAGATATCATTGAAATAGCGAATTCGGACCAACGTACAGACAAAACCTTTCTTTTATTTATATACAGTAGTTGTAGCACCTCGGTCCTGGAGGAACGTTGTTTCGTTTCACTGTGTACTGAACTGATGGTTGAAATGACAATAAAAGCCTACTTTACTTGACTTGATCATTATATGAAAAGTTGAGTCCTTTAATACAGACCACTTAAAAACCTTCCTAGAAAGCTCCACACTCCCCTTCATCAGTAGCCTGGCTGCTATCAGATGCAGATTAAATCAGAGCAGATAGACTTGTGTTAGAGCTTCACCTGGAACCCCTGCTGCCTCCAGCACTGACCTGTGAAACACTGTACCATCCCTGCGCAACAACTGCGCGCGCACGCACACACACACACACACACACACCTCGAAGCTCATTAATTGCAGTTTCAGGCTACGTGGCAGAGCTTCCACCTGTAACACACTCCTGTTACTCAGGAGTAACACAGTGTATCTCTGTATCTTAAGCTTCACTTCCTTATGGCTGATACACAAACCCACCTGGAGCGCTTTGATGTCTTTGATGTCTGTCTGTTTGAAGTCTTCCTGTCACATCATTTTTAGATCGTGATTTATTCCCCCGGGATCAATAAAGGAACATTTTCACATCTCTAGCACGTCCTCATGTATGTATCTGCGTGCTGACCCGTGTCCTCGGGTACTTCCTGCTCCTCTCTCTCTCTCACACACACACACACACACACACAGGTTACAGCCCCGAGCAGCGAGCTATGTGTCGTGGAATGTGTGCAGCACCCGGTGGGCGGGGTCAAACTCCTGGCGACCAATCACAATTTAGCAGCGCGCGGCACGAGCCAATCAGAAGCCATGAATGGAGTTCCGTCCTACAGGTAGCAGTGATGTCACTTCTGAATCTTTTTGGTGAGTCAGATCATGTGATTCGGATCACCATTAAGAGCCGACTCTTTCCGTGCTTTGCATTCTTTTTACTGATGCTTCTTACTGTTCTAATTAGCAAATAATGTTGTTCGCAAATGAAAGAAATAAAAAACAAATGTTTCACTGTTTCAGGCTGCAAAGTGCCTAAAGATACAATTTAAAACTTGCCTGTTTATGTAGCAACCTGATTTCCCCTTTTGTCTGTTCTAACCTCTCAGCATTCAACATCACCAGTCAATTCTATTCAATTAAATTCTAATCAATTCAATTTTAGTTGTATAGCGTTTTTAACAATTTTTTGCAAGGCAGCTTTACGGAATCACAAGAAAATTAGGGAAATGTGGATGAAATGTGTGAGAAAATATTTATAAAGCAAAATGATCAGATTGTCCCTGATGAACAAACCGAGAACCACGATGAGATGGAAATTTAAAGAAATCATGAGAAGAACCAGACTCAACAGAGAACCCATCCTCATTTGAGTGATATCAAATCAAATTAAAATTAAAAAATTTTTTGTCACATACACAGTCATACACAGTACGATATGCAGTGAAACGCTTATACAGTACGACCACCCATGACCTTAACAATGTAAAAACAATTAACAAGAAATGAATAGTGGAATAAAAAAGGAGTACGTTTAGCTGGAACATAAGAAAATAGAACAAAATATAAAACATTTCAAAAATATATAAGAAATATAAAAACTTATCTGTACAAAAGACAAAATAGCTAATTTAAATGGAAATAAATGGAAATAAGATAAGATAAGATAAGATAAGATAAGATAAACCTTTATTAGTCCCACAAGTGGGAAATTTGTTTGAAATGTCCAGGAAGATAGCAGGAACTCTTTTGCATTAAAAATACTGTCACTAAGTCATACTGTGTGTTAGGCAGCTAGAAGTTCAGTGTAACAGGAAATGTCTTTAAGTTAATATGGAGTATACTAATCACAGGCTGATCATCTTTCACCATCTGCAGCTGTTTCTCACTGTTTCAAACCTTAAGTTAGATGCTTTTTTTATGCTTGAATGATTCATAGTTCATTGTGGGGCTTAACAAATAAGTTTTTGGCATTTGGTCTCTATACACCATCACACAGGATTTGCAATGAAGCAATCAAGATGTGACTGAAGTTAGGACTTCAGCTGTAATTCCTGCGGTCTTACTGCATTAACCATTCAGGCAGTAACCACTACAGCCCTATTCAGTCATGCATAATCATTTTGTTTGGTCTAAAATGGCTTAAATACAGACAACACAAAGCCAAGACCTTAATTCCACAAAAAATGTGTGAACTGAACTGAAAAATATAGAGTGAGGCTGCCCATAAACCTGACTGTGAGGACTGAGGAAAAAGTAACATAAAGTAACATAAAAAGTTTATGGAAGGTGAATGGCTTCAATCCTCACAGACTGTATGTAGACTTTTGACCCATGCAAATAAACCATCTCTGCTGTTATTCAGAAATATGCCCTTTTATGGCAATAAAGTACATGAACAAAGTAGTAAACTAAATGACTTAGCACAGCGAATGTGTGGAGTCATGAAAAATACATTTAAATGTCTTTAGGTGTGTGTAAAATGTAGGCACACCCAGGATGTGTAGTCTCCATAAATCACCTTTTATTAATATATATATATATATATTTAAAGATCTTCTCCACACTCATCATCAGCATCATATTCTATTATTCTATGAACACAAATGACTGAGTAAAATTACTATATATTACATCTTATTAACTATCCTGTAATTAATTTTTACAGCAATAACAACAGCATGTTTTAGAAAATCTGTGTTTTCCAAATTCATAACCAGTGTTTCATAAAATTTAGTTTAACAGGGGGGGGAAAAGTGAGTAACATCCTAAAAGTATTTCTTGCAGCAGGGGCATAACACAAAATAATAATAATAATAATAATAATAATAATAATAATAATAATAATAATAATATTATTATTATTATTATTAAATAAGTAACAAATATATTACAATAATAATGAAATAAATAAAAAATCAGCATCCATCTCTAATCAAATTTGAGATCAGTGTACTAAACATGATCGGTTTGACTATAGCATACATTTAAAAAAAAAAAAGTTAGTTTGTTTTTATTCTTTAGTTCTCAAAGAGCCCTTATATAAGATATTTAGTACCAAACAAAAAATAAAACTTTAGAGTTTTTATTTAAAATTGAAATTAAAACACGTACCCCATTTGCCATTAGTTTTCCATTATGTGTGCATGTGCCAAAATATAGAAAGAAAATTATGTAATTATGGTGTTTACATCTGTAGTGTGCCCAAGTAAGCATACAATTGTGTCTTTTGCCATACAGTACCAGTAGGCTACACACCTGCCACAATGCAAATCAAAACATTAATACAAGGCGATATAAAATTTAAATCACTTGCCAAGTACAGTACAAGTATCACAGGCGCCACCTGTTGGTCATTTATATTTCATTCCCATTTTGCCCATCAATGCCCGTTTGGTCCGATCCCACAAACAAATCCAATGTAGCACAAATTGCTAAAAATAAATAAATAAATACATTTTAAAAAGCCAACGCTGATCACAACAGAAAGGCACGAGAACACCCAGTGCATCAGAGCCTGCTGTGTGTGAGGCTTAGCAGGCCCAAGAGCGTGAGGCTGCCAACCCAGCCTACAAATTACACCGAGCAAACACGTCCACTCCATGAAGGACCCACCCTGCAACTCACAGCACCCACTGGTCAGGCCCCAGGCAGGTCCATACATTTTGGAACCAGGGTAAGATTTTATGTCTTTCAATAGATGTACAGCACCACAATGAATTTAAAATAAACACTCAAGATATGAGCAAAGCCAAGACAAAAGTGTGCTGCTTCTTATAGTGATATGTATACAGTTGTATCAGGAACTATGAGGAATAAAGGAATGACATCTTCTTCTTCTTCTTTAATGAATTTTAAACATACACACACCACACATTTAATTTTATTTATTTATTTTATTATCATGAACATAAGAAAATATTTTTAAATTCACATGCAGTCAGGTTAATAAATATTTGACCATTGACAAAGTTTTTTGTTATTTTAGCTGTCTTCACACTATATTAGAGATGAGATTAAATAATGAGCTCAGAGTTCAGACTGTCAGGTATAATTTAATGGTATTTACATCCAAATTATATGTATGGAAATTTATGTATGGAAATACTTCTGTGTGGCTTTTTGTAGCCCTGAACACTAATTTTAGACATTTTTTGTTTTGCTGTTTTTTTTATTGAGCATATATCAGACTGTGGATTGTGCAGTATAGAGTGACATGTCAAATAGCAGAGATACACATGATCACGTGCTTTTCAGGTTGTTTTTCAGTTGTTTCTATGACCAAATATGCTTATTTTGAGTTTTACATTTTTGTGACTTAATTCCCATATTCCAGTAATGTAAACTACAAGTTATAAAGGCAATGATAACTTTCGCTCTACCTGACATATCCGAAAACCCAAATGCACAGGTTGATGTCTGAACACACACCGGCAAGGTTTCCATATAAATTTTATTTATTTATTTATTTAATCATTGACTTATGCTGTGTGGCTGGCACGAATCTGTGCTTCTTGGGCCTTAATTGATAGACCAAATATATTCATACAAGTAAACACACAGTTGAAACCTGTTGAAGCCCTGATCTCAATCCTAACGAAAATTTGTGGGTGGAACTGAAAAGGCTAGTACCTGACCCAGTTACACCAGTTCTGTCAAGAGGAATGGGCCAAAATTCCAGCAAACTACTGTAGAAAACTTGTGGAAGCATACCCGAAACTTTTGGCTCAAGTGAAAACAGTTTGGGGGCAATTCTATCAAATACTAAGGAAGTGTATGTAAATTTTTGACTTATGAAATTAATAATTTAAAAAAACAATAGTTCTCCCTCACACAATTCTGACATTTAACAAATGCAAAAAAATATGTTACTATTTATTGATCTAAAACAGAAGAAAGATTACTCTGATTTAATATTTGACAGTAACGAAAAAAAGATTTTGTGTTTTTTATGGTGTAATATGTAAATATCTGGTTTCAACTGTAAATTGCACTGCCAATTTTTAATACTTAGTTGCAAATTTATTGAAATGAATGTCTGCCCAACCCACAGACATCACAGGCCACTGGGGCTCCTCTATGGAGATGGTCTACTAGAGCTACTGCAGCTGTCTTCTGTCTTGTTTGCTCCTGAGATGTTTTGCCAAAAGCAAAGAAAGTATATCTTAGCTGGATTCAGGTCATGGACCATTAAAAAAAAACTTCTTGCCTAAAAAAAAATGGTTTGGGGTTGCTCAGTGTTTAAGACACAGACAACTAATTTAAATGTCAAAGTTTCCAACCCGACTACCACTTCCTGCCACTGTTTGGCCCTTAATGTTCAATTGCTCAGAATTGTAATGAAATAAAAATGTCTCTATACATATTAAAAGAATATTAAGTTTTTCAGTGCTAAAAATATTTATGGATGAGTCTGTTTGTGTCGAAAATCTAGGGCGGCAGATACAGTACATATTTAATTGGATTTACAACATCATATTGGTGCAAATAAAGGGATTTAATATTTAGGTAATTTCCCAATCAGACCATATTTCTATGTTGCATTAGATGAAAAGTGCAATTTCATGCTGAAATCAGTGTGTAATGAGTGGATAAGGATGCCAATAAATACTCCTGAGGGACTTGGCAGATTTTGTAAAATTCATTTGCATTAGCTTTAATTTTTAAAAAAAAGTTTATTTAACTTTGTAACGTAAATGGCATACAGATGTATTCAATTAGTGGATACATCTGCCCAACTTTAAACACTTGCTTGTCAATGCACATCTTTTGCCAAGCTGACATGAAGGCATCCCATGTAAAGGCTCCAGGCTCATTATTTAAAGCTTCAGAGGAATACACAATTCTGGAGTTTTTACTTGACCTTACTACACCGGTCTGCTATTGTCCTCAATAAAGGAAAAAAGTATGTATATGGCTTAAAGCTCATGAAAAAAAATCCAGTATCTCAACATATTAGAATGTTTCTTAATATCGCTCAAAAAAAGGATTTACAACTTCTGAAAAGTATGCTTGTTTATGCATTCAGTACTTGGCTTGGATATCAGCCTTCAGCCTGTCTGTACTGTTGGGTCAGGTGTTTCTCATCTCCTTATTGACAATAGCCAATAGATTCTCTATGGGTTTCAGATCATGCAAGTTATTGGGCCAATAAAGCACAGTAATATTTTGGTCAGCTAACTAGTGGCAGTCAGTGGTAGTTTTGGCACTGTGGGCAGGTGCTAAGTTCTGCTGCATTCGAAAATTGGCATCTCCATAAAACTTGTGAGCGGGAAGCATGAACAGAAGCATGTACTGTTATAAAATCTCTTGGTAGACAGTTGACTTTGGACACAGTTAACCAACACCAGCAGATGACATGGCAAAATAAATCATCATTGAGTGTGAAAAATTCACACTAGACTTCTTTTGTGCCTCCCCACTCTTCCTCCACCTTCTAAAACCTTGATTTCCAAATGAAATGCAAAATTTACATTAATCTAAAAAGATGACTTTGGAGCACTGGGAAACGGTCCAGTTCTTTTTCTCCTTAGCCGAGATAAGATACTTCTGAGGTCGTCTCTGGTTCAGGATTGGCCCGACACTAGGAATGCAGCCGTTTTGTAGCTCCTGAACATGTTTGTGCATGGTGGCTCTTGATGCACTGATTAAAGCCTCACTTCAAGTGTAAAAAATAATCATATAGGATGAAGACAAATGTTTGATTGAGCATAATTGCACCCGTTTGGTTACCTCTATTAAATCAGGACAGAAATGCTTTGCATCATGAAGTAGTGTTGAAGCAATGTTTGACAGTAGTTATAATGGCATGTGCTCAGTGAGTGAATCATTCTGCCCAACAAACTCTTACTTGACAAGACAGACATTTAAAACAGCTAGTCACAAAGTTCATCATCTTTATTGGTCTTTGGGGTAAATTTGAATGGATCCTCACATAACCCTATTATTTAACATGATAAACATCCTGTAAGTGAACATTAGCACTCTGCTAAGAGTAAAGTTGTATAGCCATTAAAATAACATGATTATATGAGAGTCTTTATAATCTACACACAGTGATGCATCTCTATATAAATGTTTTAAATAATGTCAGTATGAACATGCCAACACTTTTATTCCAGATGTTTTTACATATGTTTGAAACCATATGTTTTTTCATTTGATCTATAGAACATCTATAGTAAAACAATCAGTCTGAGTCAATTAAAATTTCTCTCTGATGTTCTTATTGTTCAGCCTTCATGTAACTTACTCACATGGACAGCCAGGTTTAATGATGCTAGTTTTGACCATAATAATAATAATAATAATAATAATAATAATAATAATAAAAGCCTTGTTATTTAGTTGTTCTCACTATTTTTTACATGACGCAGTAATTCCCGATCAGAAATCTGACTTTAAAGACAAAGGTATTTATTCAAGGTATTATTACCTGAATGAGTGAATTGGTTTAATTTTACAGTTATGAAGTGAAAGCCTTACTCTTATTATCACCACTGTTCTATTAAATTTCACTTGACTACCTCATGAGTGTTAAATAGACTTTATCATTTGTCTTCAGTATTGTTAGAGTAAACAGTATTTTTATACACATTACTTTGAAAGACTAAGGACTAAGGGATTGCTTGTAAGTAAGGTTGCTTGTTTGCTTCTCTCTTGAGAGTGAAATTGCCTGTCAATTTTACACTTTATACAGTGCTTCAGCTGAAAATCTTTGGTTAAGAAGTCAAACTTGATGGTTCAATGACCATGCATTCTCTTTTGAAAATGTATCCTGATTTGCATTGATTAAAACAGCGATGGGAAGGCATGATGAAGCTCGCCACTGAACAACTGAACAAACAGAGCACATTGCATCAGGGAAATAGTTGAGAAATATCTCCCTGATTAGAATCAAACATGATGTCTCTGCATTGCACTTGAAACATTTTCAACAGAACCTACTACTTCCTCTCTTTAAAACACAGCACAGACAGCAATGTGTGCATGTGCATACACACACCACTGTCTATGCATTACATGCCCACATTGCTGTCTGTACGGCTGTGTATGTGCATGCGTGTGTGCAAGTTAGAAGTTGTTTCATACTCTATACTTAAATTTACACTCAAAAGTTTTCAGGGATAAGATAAAAGATGTTAGAAGACACAGCTGCTTTTTATGTAAATTATTAATGCAGACAAAGACAAAGATATACTGGTATTAATAAGGTTGGGATGCTAATAATATTGTCTATGAGCTTTTTTACAAACTGTCATGCATTTTTAAAGATGATTTGCATTGATTGTTTTTAAAGTGCCCCTATTATGCGTTTTCAAATATGATCTTTTATGCAGTGTGTCATGTAGCTGTATGTGAACATAAACTATCTGCAAAGTTGTGATGCCGACAGTGCACGATAAATTTTGTTTTTGTCTATTAAAAAAAAAAGTCGGCTCACATTTGCCTAAACGAGTCGTTAGCAATATGAATCTTTTTCTGTTACGGATCCACGTCACTAGGTAACATATTTCCATAATGTCCGCCCACGTTCTACGTCGCGAACAACTTGCCCGCCATCTTACAATTAACGCTACCACACTCTTGTTAACATATGACACTTACCACTGAGAAACGTCCTGCTCCAGTCGTGCTTGCGAAACA
>JAQMYL010000021.1:15174054-15191401 GCA_030014365.1 Clarias pachynema | reverse complement strand
ATTTTTATAAGGGTAACTTTACTTGTACTTCAGTAAAAGTTCACTAAAGTAACAGTACTTTTACTTAAGTACAAAATGTTATTACTCTTTCCACCTCTGTCAGTGAGCTGTGGACACCCATGACCCTGTCACTAGTTCACCAGTTTTCCTTCTTTGGATCACTTTTGGTATTTCCTGACCACTGCAGACCAGGAACATCCCAGAAGAGCTGTGCAGTTTTGGAGTTGCTCTGACCCTGTTGTCTAGCCATCACAATTTGGCCCTTCACACAGTAGCTACAGTTACAATATCTGTACAATTACAATATAAAATATGGGTGGGATATATTATGGAGCAGGTTAACTTTTTTTTCCTGAATTTGATGTGTACAAAGCCGGAAAAAAATGGGGTAGGAGTGACTTTCGATTTTAAAAAAGGATTAGAGTGACTTTGATAAGGGCCAAATAGTGAAAGAGGATCAGAGCACTTCCAAACCTGCAGGTGTTGATCCGCCAACTGGTGACAGGGTCATGGGTGGCCAAAGCTCCCTGGAAGCACTAGTGTAGATCAGATTGAGGAAAATGTAAATGCTGGTTTCCAATAGAAAGGAGTCAGAACACACAGCACATCACTGTTATGGTGGCACAAGGTGGGACTTACTCAAAGCTCAAAGCTCATCAGACATGTGCTCATGATGTTTTGGATGATCAGTGTGTCTTCATGTGTCTTCAATTTACAATCTAGTTTAGAAATGTTCAGTAGGGGGCAGTAACGTACATTAAGCTGGCCTGCAAACCAGAAGAAGAAGAAACCACTTGAGGACTGATTGCTTGATGTACATGTTGGACTCATGATTCCCTGCAAGGATTTATAAAATAACCTCTGTGTCAGTTTAGTGGCATGATCAAATTGAGTTAAAAAAAATAAATACATTATATACATCTCTCGAAGAGATTCAATCATTTGAGTGCATCTGTTTATTCGTACAGTATGGATTTTAGCAATAGGTTCTTAATCTCTGTATCGTGGACCAGCACTAACTTCCCTGTTACACGTCGGTACGTTTCGTAAAACTGCGTTTTGTTATGAAACTTCACAGTTCCGTTTGAGAAACCTTCTGCCACAGAGCCAGTGAACGCACCCCGACACGGAGAGAGAGAGAGGAAGCGCAGAGCAAGGTAACAACACACACACACACACACACACAGTGTAAATAACAACATGTAGGTATAACGAGGTGTTAAAAGATGAAGCTTCTTGATTATTCTGTGTGTGTGTGTTTGTGTGTGTGTGTGTGTGTTTGTGTGTTAGCTGGTAGATATGCATACAGTTCAGGTCAGCCAGATAGCTAGCTAGCATAATGCTAAGCGTCAGATTCTAACATCTAAACGATTTGCATGTAGAAACACAACCGCTTTAATGTTCTAGATCTGGGGATTTTGAGCAGGATTGTTACCCGCTTATACACTCCATGCATGCGCGCGCACACACACACATATACACACACACACACACACTCCGCATGAGTTGTGTCTCAGCTGTTAGAGCTTCCAGTGAGAATTTTTCTCCAAACCATAAGACCAAAGTGTGATCAGTCTGACATCTTCATAATCAGGAGGAATGAACTTCATTACTGCAGGTCAGATCCTGCTGATATTAAACCCCAAACCACCTGAGGGTTCAGCTCAGCCTGCGCTCCAGTTCTGCCCTTAAACTCCACACTCTCACTGGAGTCTCATTCAGTGCTGGAAGAGAGAATCTCTCTGTATAATTTATATATAAATAAAAGAGAGGTTTAGTCTGTAACTTGGTCAGAACTCTGAGTCTTTTAATGATATCTTTACGTTTAATACATAAGAGGACTCACAATCCTCAACAAACACACACGAAAGCGTGACTCATCAAGGCTTACTCTAAAGAAATAGTACATACACTGTGAAAACTGAATGTTGCGCCATGAAGGAAATCAAATGTTGAGCAGAAGTGAAGTTACATTCCAGGTTATAAACCACAAGTTTTGACAGCGTGTGCACACATGTCAAACTGTGGGCGCGTCTTAAATCGACCACTGGATAGAATTTAGCGAAACTTTTGCAGTGCTTAGATATCTGCCTGAAGTTTAACCTGCATCATACAGTAAGGGAAATCAGAACGTTGAGTAAAAGCGATAGTATGAACAGTTATGTGCCGGATTTAAGAATCTACTTTAAAATAAGCTACTTTTTTAATGGTAGTTTTACTACTAAAATAAAGTAAGTGAATTTTAACATACTGAAGTCGTTTAAAATCTACTTTTTCGATTTCTTATCTGTAATTCACTCTCCGATTACCGAACAGGGTTTTATTTGGATGATGATGAAAGAAGGACAACTTCGAGCAAACATAAACTTTTCTGTATCCTCTCTTTCCCATTGATTGTAATAAGATGAAATGACAGTAGATTCAAAATCTTGCTGTGAACTCTGTACTTTTTTAATACAATTTCCTAATATTTAGCCACCGATCCAGGGGAAACCAACACCATGTACTTTTGTTCCATTATTACTTTGTTGCAGCAGACATGTACAGTACTGTACATGGTTCTTTAACCTGAAATAATAATATCACTGATTACTTTAAAGCTGATCAGATTATTTTTAGCTTTAACCTTTTAACTATTTCTACAAACACTTTTCCCATCAATGGCGGGTGTTTAAGCTAGTACAATCTAAAGTCCTTTATCATTGTACTAACGTAAACACCCGCTCAATTACAAATCCCTAATGTGTCGCTCGGGGCTGTAGATGTGTGTGCTGCTTAATTTAAGCCTGTCCTCCTTCCTAACATGGTTTGAACAGAAATGGCTGAAGTTTTCATTGAATACAAACAACAGCAGCCTGGGAAAGACACTAACACAGGAGCCTGAGAGGTGGAAATCACAACTCAGCAATATCATTTATCCGATTACACTCATCCAGTACTCATCAGGAACATTACACTAGTACTAGATACTAGGGATGGGAATCACCAGTCACCACCGATATTATCACTCACCAAACGCAGCATTTAAACAATACAAACTTCAAATACAACATTTAACTTCAAATTAAATTAAATAAAAAGCTGTATTGTTACTGAGCACCACACCAGGGGTAGCTCAGTGGTTAAGGCATTGGACTACGGTTCGGAAGATCCCAGGTTCAAACCCCACAACCACCAATTTGCCACTGTTGGGCCCTTGAGCAAGGCCCTTAACCCTCAACTGCTCAGATGTGTAATGAGATTTTTTTTTTTTTAATGTAAAAAATGTAAGTCGCTCTGGATAAGAGCGTCTGCCAAATGCCTAAATGTAAATATCTCTGACATCCACCATAATTATTATTTCTAAACAAATTTGCCAAGTAATTCACCCTGACCATACAGGATTAAAATGTATGAATAGATTAGAGTGCACCACCTTTAGGATTATAAGCAAACAGTGATGTTTTACCTCTCAAATGCCTTCAAAGTATCAAAACTCAAATTTACAGTGAGTGTGTGGGTGGGTGTGGCTTCTAACGCACACGATTTTCAAGACAAATTTTGAGTCTGGTCTAAACGTGTGTAATGTATGGGTTTTAGACTAATTTGCTTACAGAAAAAAAAAGGCAGATCAAAGGCTTTTAATGTGCGTGACTTTTGATAATGTAACCACGATCCTCTTAGCTTTCAGAGCATCTACATTGTTTTCTATAGCATGGATTCTACAAGGTGTGGGAACAATTCTTTGAGATCTTGGAACATGTTTGCGTTGTGTTGTGTTCATACTCTGAATCTCACTTTCTCCCACGTCCCAAAGGTGCTCTTATAGATCTGCTGATGGTGGAGGCCACTAAAGCACACTGAACTCACCACCACTCAAATTCGGATTGAGACGACTTGTGCTTTGTGACATGGGGTGTTATCATGCTGGAAGTCACCTTTATAATGTGTTTGTTCGTGGCTGTAAGGGAAACCAGATGGTCAGCGACAGTCCCGATTGGCTCATTTTCTGAAGCAACAGATGTTCCCAATAAAGTGTCTGGTGAGTATATTTATTGTTTTATATTGTTTGTTTGATAATGAGCCTTTTATTAATATTTTATTTTAATAGTTGGGTTAAGTTGATTATGATCTGATCTGTACTGACACGGTCTGTAGAATTTATGTTATAGTTAAAGGGGGGAGAGAAGGACTGCAAAGCTTTTGAGGAGCACTGACACAGAGGAAGCAGCAGGCCTCAGAGTCGCTCATAGCAATAGCATTAACTCCCAAATATTCAGTGCAAAGTGACAGAACTCAGTGTGGTGGTGTGAGATACACTGCCTGGCCAAAAACATTCCCAAGTTGGATTTAAGTTAGCAAAGTAAGAGCCTTGGATTGTATAATTGTATACTGCAGTGATTAATAGGTGTCAACTGGCAACAATGCTTTTAACTCTAACTGATGCAATGAGAATCTTTTCACTTCTTAAACAACCATGCCTAAAGACGTGTCTCATCATCGTGGAAAAGATATCACTAGTGTTTCAGAACAATCAAATTATTGTCCTGCATCAAGCAAAGAAAACAACTAAGTTCCTGAAATGCCTGAGACTGGGTCAGGAGCCGTGCGACACATTATTAAACCCAGAGAACATTGTGCTGAACTCTCAACTTCACAATAGCAATGCAGTCAGATAAACATAATGAATGAGTGTAAACAGAGATCACTTAAACTCTTGGCGAAGTTGCATGGGGTAACATCAGAGCTGTGTTAGTGACAGTAAGAGCATTTCCACACACTTACAATGTAATAAGAACTCGCAGGATTTGGACTAAACAGCTGTGTTCATAAGAAAACCACCTGTTAGTGAGAAATCATAAAAAAGGCTTCAGTTTGCTAGGGAGCATAAACATTGGACTTTGAGGCGATATAAAAGGGTCATGTGGTCTAATGAGTCCAGATACCAGAGCCTATACCAGCGCGATAAAAGGAAGTCAGCTGATGACCTGAATGACTTGATTGACCACGTTATTACATCTATGGAGCTTTTCTTCACTGTGTGTGGTGAGAGGAATACATTTCACAGATGAATTGGACACCAAAGTCCTGACCTTAACCCCACTGAAAGTCTTTGTGATAATCACTAAATGATCTCGGCCAAAAATTAACGCAACTCTGATGGAAGTAAGTGTTGTGATGTTAATTAAGATTGAAGCGATGCCACAGCAATGTGCAAAATCAAAGATAAAGGCGATCCAACAAAATCTGTTTCTTGTAATTGAAATAAAAAATAAATAATTTTATCAGCTTTCTGACAACATTCTTTGTGTGTCATTGATGCACTGAGACCAACCCAACTGATGATCAGTTATAAGATAAATGTGGTATATTTAACTGAACAGTCAAGCTTAATGTGTACAGTGTACAGTAAAGTCATGAAGCTGAAAAATACACATCAAGTTGGTAAATTGAGCGAGTGTTTAGTGTAGGCTGTTGGGAGCCATTTGGAGAGGTCACTGTGGGGTCAGGCAGAGCAGCAGGGTCATATTTCTCTCTGTTGCATAATTAAACTCAATCCCTCAGAGTGATTTATTACTCAATTAAAGCATCAGTTCAGTAAAAAAAAGCTGATGGCCGTCTCCATGATCTGTCTGTACACAAAATGTTCATATTGTCCTTTTTTGCATGAAACACGATTTGGTCTAACAAGTGTCTTTCAATAGATTTTTGCTTGAATATTACTACGTAACTGTACGTGGTACGTGTTTTTCTCCCTCAGGCAGTTTGTTGAATGGCTGGAGCCGAGAGTGAGATCTCAGGACTGATCAGCGAGTGATTCGGACTCTTCCAGCTGCCGTTCAGCCCAGTCTCCACACAAACGCCCTAGTATTTCCCTCAAAGATTCAGCAGTGTTTACATTCGGATCTATTTTGGATATCTTTAATACAATCTGTAGTCATGCCCTGATCAGCAAACATTTCCATCATCTTCATATCTTGCTTTTCTGGTTCTGGTTTTTGCGAGTCATCCTGAACTCAAGCTAAAGCTCTTGCAGGTTTATCTTTAATCTTGTCGTCTCGGTCCACCCACTGGCCTTGGTGGTGGTAGCCAAAGTAGCTGCTGGGCTTCAGCAATGCTCGGCTGTTTGCTGCGAGGTAGGAGCATGTCTCAGAGGCTCAGCGTTTTGCTCCTACTCTTCGGCCTGGCGTGGTGCCTGCTGCTGCTGCACTACACCATTAACCAGCCACGGCGCCAAAGCAGCACCGAACTGCGCCAGCAGATCCTGGAGCTGAGCCAGCGCTACGTCAAAGCTCTCAGCGAGGAGAACCACAAGCTCACAAGGCCATATAACCCCTCAATGACTGGATATGGTAAGGCTCAGGCACTGCACTGGCAGATGATTACAGATGTTTGTAATTTGATGGGTTTATGAGTTCCCTTGGATATGAAACGCATGCAAGTTCACAGGTAAAACAGGGGAACATTTCATGCTTTACATTAGCTTATACATAATACATTATCTGCTGAAAACATTGCTGTATCTGACTTGTATATAAATAAAGTATTTTTTTTAATAGTTTTTTTGGATGAAGAACCATTCTCTGCAGTGACACTAAATGACATTGAAGAGGCAGTTGCAGCATAGTAACAGGGATTTCTAAATGCCTTACTGTCACTGGTAGATTTAAGATTTTAAAAAAGTCCTTCAAAAAAAAGGTTCAGCCAACAGCAGTCACGTTGTCTGCAACTGTTCACTGCCAGAGGATGGATCGTACGGTGTGCATGGAAGATAATAAGCTATGGTCTCTAAGCTATGATCAGTGTTTTCAGAGCATTAAACCAGATGTATAAATTCAATGATGTGGCTAATTCATACATTTTTAGCCAAGTATTAATTTAGATATTAAATATTTGCTGCCTTTTCCTACAGCTGATCTGAAAAGGACCATTGCAGTGTTATTGGATGACATCTTGAACCGTTTGATGAAGCTGGAGAACAGACTGGATGCTTCAGTGAACGCATCAGTGCACAGCCCTTCTCACATGACCGGGACTGTCATGCACAGACCAGTTAAACAGAACGACTCCGGCACAAACGCTCACAGCAATCAGGTGCAGCCGTAGCCACTGACGTAAACTGGGATGAACTAGCAGCTTACGGGTTACACCGGTGACGCGGTGGTGACACACTGACTCTAAGACTGATCTAATGTGTGTGTGTGTGTATATTTCAATTAGGGATATAACCAAATATGAATACTTTAGACTGATTCAACAGATAAAGAATCCTAAATGAAATGTATAAAGATGCAGGTAGTAAGCAGAGTGCTTTTGTTTTGTTTTTAAGAAAGCTTCACAAATTGCTTCAGGCCAGGTGTGTGCAGTGGGTGATTAGCACAAAGTGTTAGAAAAGTTAGACACGCCTCAATTTGCTTTCTCAGTCTTTTTGTGGGAAGCGAGTGATTTTCAATTCACAGCAATTATGTATTATACGAGGAACTTGGCGACTCTGCTCCCGGGACACAAATGTTAGACGGTGCACTACTTGGATTTTACCCAACCTCAAAACAGAAATACTTTTTAAAATAAAATATTACATGGCTATTTTTGTCAGATGTAAATAAAAGTTTCTTGATTTGGGAAAGACGTCACAGCCTTGGAACAGTTTGCTCACTTTCTTACAATGTGTGTAATTCAGGAGTTCAATAAAGTTGTGTTCTTTACCATAGAAACACTTACTTTAATGCTTCTATGAATATTAATGCTAACCCATGATTGGCTAATTGGATAATCACAAGAATGAGTAGAGGCACAGTTCCTTTGTGTATTGTGCTGGAATTAGCACAAATTGTTGCATAGAAGAGGAAAAATCTTTCCATGAGTGTCCAGATCAGGGAAACAGCAGAACTGTGTAATATTTACAATAACTGCATCACTGCATATTATTTTAATAGATTTTGTGCTTATATTTATATTTACTTATAATCAGCAAGAAAAGCACATGTGCAGATCAAGCACATTTACATGTTATGAATAAAGGCTTGATGCACATGTGAGAGAGAACTGTTTACTAGAAAATAGAATCTAAAACCCATTAAGTTTTGCAGAACATGTGTAGCAGGATATGGACTGTTTGACTTACTTAACATTTAGTTAATCCTTTACACTAATTGCCAAAACTAGGCCACAAATGCCTCCCTCTGTAACTGTAGGACCAAGATATTGACAGGTCCTGCTTGGAGCTTTAGGGTTTCTGAGTATGGAAGCTCTCCTCATGCCATGTGTCTGTCAGTGTAATAAAACAAGTGCCATTATTAACCACTGCAAATCTTGATGTGTTCTTTTTTCTTATTTGAAAATAGTGTGAGTTTGATTGATGGATTGATTGTAAGTCGGATGCTTTTATCCAAGGTTGCATGGCGGTGCAGTATTTCCTGAAATGGTTACAGTTGAAGCAAAGCTGAGAAGATTTTAAGTCATGGGAAATGAATGTTAAACGTTCCATTCAATGTTCCTTTAAAAAAAAAAAAAAAAATTTAAAGGGACACTGGTGGCTCAAACAGTTAAGCACTGATCACTAGGTCAGGGGGTTTAAACCACAGCACCGCCAAGCTGTCAGCGTTTGGGCCTTAACCCTATCTGCTCCAGGGCTGTTACCGTTCTCTCACCCCAGCTCCCTAACTGAAAAAGAGAATGAGAAGGAATTTAAGGTAGATGTGATGAATAATTAGGAATGGAAATCACCAGTCACCACCCAATCCAATATTATTACAATTTAATATCGCCTATTATTTTATTATAATGCAAAAAAAGTTATCCTGACCAGGATAAAACATCTACAACAGGAAGAGGAATAAGTTGCCTGCATTTTTAAACACAGAGCTGTTAACTGGTAAAAAAAAAAAAAAAAACTCAGTCCCATTTTTATTTGGATTTTAATGACTAGCTTATAAATCCGTTTAACAGTGACACCACTGATCAATAAATTGTACATTAGTTGTTTGTTTTAAAGTGTAGAGCAATTGTAAAATGTCAGTTAGCTTTGGGAATGTAGCAGTAGTGAATAGACTTTATCATAATATATCTCAAAAACTTGTAAAACATACTTGATAAATGAAACATCACTAGAAACTAAGTCTAAAAGAAAGCTCAGCACATTTGTCTCTTTAAGACATTCTTCAACATCAGGTCACTTTTTCAAAATGATTCACACTTAAAAGTGCTGTTTATGGACTAATGAGTGTGTGTGTGTGCATGTGTGTTTCATCTCTTTGAGCAAAACTGCTTTCTGTGCATTTATAGATTTAAAAAAAAAAAATTTGTCCAATTTGAAAATGTGGATTTTAGGTGCCAAAAGAAATCAGACACTGAACTACAGTCAAATCTTAAATTGTAATTGTTCAAAGGCCGAGACAGCAGTGTATATTCTGGGCTGGAAGCAGGACACATATTTAATATCATACATATCATACATTAGAGCATACAATACACAGACTTGTTTGTAGGTTTCATACGACTCTTCTAGGCAGGAGGAAAAGTGACTGTACTATTGAATGGCCAGATAATCAGTGCACGACTGTTAGAGGAACACTGTGAAGCACTGTCTTATCTATTGAACCCTGAAAGGTTCTAAATGTTTGGCTTCTTGGTTTAACCACACAGGCGACCTGGAAAGTTTCTTATCAATTTCCTTCCTCCATGATAAATGTTCTACATGTATAGCAGTAGAGGAGATACATGTGATAATGAGAATGTGGCTATACTAAGGAGACAATAAATGCTGTGAACCACTAGGGGCAGTGAGACTAAGCTGGGCACAAGTTAATGAGTTGTTCCATACAAGAAGTCTTAAAATACTGTTATCAAACACTCTCCTTCTTACTTGGTTGTGTACGATAGAGAGAGGCCAGAATAGATCCCAGTGCAGTTTAGCCTTTTATTAAATTACACAGTTCAATCCAAGAACAGGCAGGATCAAGTGATGAGCAAACAGCAGAGGCGCGGTCAAAATATAATTTTTTTTTTTTTAAACATACAGACATGAAATGGCAGTAAGCACAAAATAACACGAACGGAACTCCACAATGAATGTGTAAACTTCATCAACTTAAGTAGTGAGTGTAATGAGATAGAGGCGTGCACTATTAGAAGTTTTATGAGTGCCGTAGTCCGTGGGGGTCGTGCTTGTTGTCTGTGAGAATTGGCAGAAGATGGCCCTAATCTGACAGGATGGTGCTGTATCTCTCCTCCTTAATAAACAATTAACATACACACAAATCAGTACATAACATGGGAAAAAAACAGGCTAAGAACTTAAATAAGAAATAATTTGATAAATGAGCAGATAGATGACAATATACAGTACAGTACCAGATCACACCAGTAATTACAATGATGTACGCTGCTCTAAAAGCAGTTCTGCTCTTATGTACATAGGAATAACAGTCATGAAAAATATCAGTCAGGTTTTAGGCTTTACAACAGCTCAGAGACAGCGCTGGTTAAAGTGGTAAATGACCTCCTACTGGCCTCTGATCAGGATCGTTTTTTTATTGCTTGTGTTGCTTGACCTTAGCCCTGCTTTTGATAGCATTGATTATAATATTCTTCTAGATAGATTAGAGAATATTGTAGGAGTTAAAGGAACAAACCCTCTCCTGGCTCAGGGCTTGTAATAAGAGGTGCATTCTCTAAAATCTGGTGTTCACAAAAGTTCTGTTTAGGCCCACTTGCTTTTCTCTCTTAATATGCTAGCTCGGGTTACAATTATTTATAAGCACGCTGTTAGTTACCAGTCTCTTATTTGAGACTTGTGTTTTGTTATCTATATGTTGGATTATTGTAATGCCTCAATGTTGCCATGTTTAACTACCAAAGGTGCATAAAAACCAGGTAGTCCAGACTACAGCAGCCAGAACCCTTAGTCCTTACTAGAACCCTTATTTACTAGTAATAGTTTCATTAACAATAAGTGCTTTAGATGTGAGGAGTCTAATATTTTATAGTCCTAGCTTCTGATCAAAGATCCTGGCTTGGCATTCAGAAAACCTGTGCTTGCTTAATTCAATTCAATTTGTGTTATTTGTATACTGCTTTTAACAGTAGTCACTAAAAAAAAGTTAAATAAACTCACTCTCTCCACTTAATCCTGTATACAGGTTTGTGGGGGGCCTTTAAACTATCCCTGGACAGAGTACCAATCCATCACAGGGAACACACATTCACACACTACAGGCAATTTGGGAACGACAGTTAGCCTAAACTGCATGTGTCTGGACAGTGGGAGGAAACCGGAGTACCCGGGGGAAATCCACCAAGCATGGGGAGAACATGCAAACTCCATGCACACAGGTGGGAATTAAACCCGGACCCTGAAGGTGCAAGGCGACAGTGCTAACTGCTAAGCCACTATGCCGCCATTTAAATAAACATGTACAGAAAAAGTATGGACTACAGGGACGAAGCGTTATTTATAGTCTATAGTTTTTGGTCATGTTAATTTCAATAACTTTATAATTTTGTAAAGCTGCTTTGTGATAATGGCTACACAAAGCAGTACAGTATATGAATAAATCAAATTGAATTGTCTCTCAAAATACAGTAGAGTCTCTTATAACCAGAGGTATTTCAGGTTTCTCAGCAAATGCTTTGTTGGTTTTGTTGACAAGAATAAATGACAGAACTCTAGTCACAACTTTGCCAAGCTGCCATTGTTGGGCCCCCAAGACAGGCCCTTAACCATATCTGCTCCAGGGGTGATTTATTATGGACTGTGACCACAACTTTCTGGGATATGTTAACAAAAGACTGAAGTTTCAAATTGGCCAGATCAAGCAAAAAAAATGTCATGTGTTTTTCAGAATATGAAAAATTATTGGAAATGGGTTAAGAGACTAGAAAAATAGTGCTGAACTCTTTGGAGTTCAAAGTCTTTGGACGAAATTTGGTCAGAACAACATTATGAATGAGCATGATCAGAGATCTCTTAAAAGCTTGGTGACGTTGCATCATAAAGAAATCAGAGCTATGTTTGATAGTGAAGGTAAGATCAATTCCACAAACACAAGGTAATGAGAACTTAAAGAACTGGGACTAAACAGCTGTATGGCCATAAGAAAACCACTTGTAAGTGAGACTCATTAGGAACAGGGCTTCAGTTTGCTAGGGAGCATAAAGATCGGTCATGTGGTCTGTTGAGTTGCAACTGACTGTATTCTAGAGCGATGTGTGAGAGCTAACCACTTACTCCACTGTGTCGCCAAATGTTATTAAAAAATAAAACACTATCATTATTTTGTGGATGAAAAAATACCTCATTTGCCAGTAGCCCTGTAGTGTCACAGCTCAGAAACTTTATAATGCTGGATTAGGACAACTGACGATAAGTTTAAAAAGTTTACATTTAAGAGAAGGTCTTTCAGAAAATTCTGAATGGCAATGAAAATCTGTCTGTCAAAATGACCTAACTTGTTATGGATGCAGAAGGACTTAAAGATTCTGCTGATATAAGATTAAACTCTCTACAATTATGGAGGTATAAACCTAAAGCTAAATGAATTTACTGTATGATCAGCCACTTCAAGTGAATATGTGCCATTCCATTTGGGTGACTATGGGACCTCAGATCAGTTCAATTAGATTTTATTTGTGTAGAGCTTTTAATAATGGTCATTGTCACAAAGCAGCTTCACAGAAACTAGCAACCTTGGTGGTAATAACTCAGAGATAGTTGTTTTATAGCTGTTTGAGTAAATTAAATTCACTCCAGGCTTTGGTCACTAAACTAGTTTTCTAAAGACTATAATAATAATAACAACAACAACAACAATAATAATAATAACAACAATAATAATAATAATAATAATAATAATAATAATAAGTTTGATCAATTCACATTATTAATTCTTTTTGAAAAAGTGCAACTTACATTCAACACTGACACAATGTTAATCTAAATCTTAAAACTAATAGATCTGATATACAATTGTATTTTAACCCAATATTTATCTTATTAATTTTTTCAATATTAATTTTTTCAATATTTGTTCTACTACATAAATCAACCTGTTATACACAAGTCCACTAGAGGGCGTACTGCAATGTGTAATGAAAACGCTTATATGGAGAGTAATTTGCATTGTGAGTGACATTCTAGTCTACGTAACTGCTTTATTATTATGTTTTAATAACTGAGGGTGGCTGGGTGTCTTAGTGGTTAGCACTTCGCACCTGCAGGGTCGAGAATTCAATGCACTTTGATACTTTGAATGCATTTATGCGAAAGAGGCAAAGGCCATGTAGTGCTTTGTATAAGCAAGTATACACGCTGAAACTACGCTAAAGTCTCATTTATAATGCAACAGATATGTTGTAGACTTAATCCTCCCTCCTTAACACTAATTACATTTATTTAAATTAAATGATTTTTTTAATGACATTTTTTTAAATGACAGTACTCTTTATCCTGGAGATCTTTCTTCACGATTAGGACTGCTTTAGATAAAAAGATAAATCATAAACCAAGTCAATCAGCAGACTTTAACTGTAGTGTTTGTGACTCTCACGGGGGCAAAAGGTAGCAGTTGTGATTCAAACGGTGATGCAAGGTAGAGGTCATGGTTGGTGCAGTGAGAGAGTGGAGTGTTGGGTGTCGCGCTTTTCTACAGTGTAGTGGTGGTGTGTTGTACGGTGGTAGTGTAGTGGTTGGGGATACTGTGGAGTGGTCGTGTGTGTTTCTGTAAAAAACTGAAATGCTTGTTGAAGTGGTTGTGTGGTACAGTGTTGTGGTTGCGTGTCACACTGGGATAAGGTGATGCTGGTGCGACATTGTGATCTCGCACTGTTGTACACTGTAGTGTTTGTGTGTCATGCTCTGATGCAGTGTCATGGTTGTGTGTCACATAAGAACACATGGTGGTGGTTGTGTGTGCCACAGTGATACAGTGAAGTGGTCAAGTGTTGCATGGTGGTACCGTATAGTGGTCGAGTGCTGCACGGTGATAGAAGAGTGTAATGTTGGTGTGTCATGCATGGATACAGTGTAGTGTTGGTGTGTCACGTGGTGGTACAGCAAACTCGTCACGTGTCACATGGTGATAGAGTGTACAGTAGTGTTCACGTGTCACGTGGTGATAGACTGTAGCATGTTGTGTGTTTTTGAGTGTAGTTTTTGTCTGTCACACTGTGATTGTCGTGTAGCGGATTGTAGTGTAGTGTTTATGTATCGTGCAGGGATACAGTGAAGTGGTCGCATGTCACGTGAAGATACAGTGTACGTGTTACCTGGCGTTAGAGTGAGGGTTTTATGTGCCAGGTGAGGATACAGTGTAGTGGTTACATTTCACTTGGTTATGTGTCACGCAGTGGTTGAGTATATGGTTGTGTATTGTGTAGTGCTACAGTCTAGTGGTCATGTCCGTGTGGTGGCACAGTGTAGGGGTTTGGTGTCACACAGAGATACAGTGTACACACCATGGTGCAATGTAATGGTCACGTGTCACGCAGAGATAGAATGTAGTGGTCACGTGTCACGCAGAGATAGAATGTAGTGGTCACGTGTCATGTTGTGATACAGTGTGGAGATTGTGGTGTCGCATGGTACACTGTAGTGGTCACGTGTCATTCAGTGCTGTAGTCTAGTGGTCACGTGCTGTGCAGTGGCACAGCATAGTGGTCATGTGTAGTCGAGTGTAGTGTTTATGTGTTGTGTAGTGTAGTGTAGTATAGTGCTTGGGTGTCATGTGTTGATAGAGCGTAGTGTTCATGTTTCACGTGGGGCCACAATGTAGTGGTTGTGTGTGGTGCGGTGGTGATACAGTGTAGTGGTCATGTGTCACTCTGTCGCTTGGTTTGCTGATCATGAAATGACTGTGTTTGAAAGCCAGCCAGTTCATCTGACCTGACCCTATAGAGAATCTATGGACTATTGTCAAGACTAAGATGTTTATGAGCTGTAAGTCATAACCATGGGAATAAAAAAGGGCTTAAAATATTTCACTTTAATTATATTCAAGTATATTTTCATTTTTTGAATTGAATTTCAAAAAAGAAACATTTTGCTAATGTTTGAGATGCACTGAATATGACTTTTTTTGTGAAGAAACCATAAGATTTAGAAATGACAGAAAAATAAATAAAATAATACTGTCTCTCTAAAGAAGTGAGAAAATAATATGGAAGAATTATATCAAGTTATTCTTTTTAATTTATAAAATTCAAAGATTGTTTAAGACATATTGTGGTGTTTGTGTGATGACGGCATGCTCCGTGTCCCATGACCCTGTAATCTATCTGGAAATCTAAAAGGAACAGATGATGCTTAAAACCTTAACACAAACTCCTTGTACATGCATAATAGTGTCTCCAAATAACAGTCTTTAGGGAAGTGAAATTCAACCCCATAACATCCCTTTTAGACGACCGACTTATTCATAGTGATGAAGATCAAATGCCTCTGTGAACCATCTTATCAGTCTGTTGTATTAATTTTACTTATGTATATTTAATATTTACACTCCATCTTTTTATTAAACTTTATAGGTTTCCATATGTGTCTATCTGGTCACACAATATCTCTACAAAATATTAATGGATTTACTTAACTGGATCAAATTGCAGATCCTGCAGATAGAAGGAAAATCATCATTATTTATAATCTTACCAAGCTGGTGGGGTAGTGGATAATCCTGAAAATTAGTCAGGTAGTCATGTGGTGTATACATTAGATAGACATCACTGCACATCAATATCAAATATTTTTGACTGATCACCGAGTAGTTAAGCTCTGCACCAAAGCCCTAGCATATATGTTGGTTGATGGTACGCCTCCACGCTAGTAACTTAACTAACTCACTCACTCGTCTATACCCCTTTATATAGTATACAGGGTTGCAGGGGGTCTGGAGGCTATCCCTGAGGGCTTAGGACATGACACAGGGTACACCCTGAACACGGTGCCAATCCATCACAGGGCACACATACAGTACACAATCACAGAGTACACACGCTCATTCACACACTACAGGCAATTTGGGAGCACCAATCACCATAATCTGTATGTCTTTGCACTGTGGGTGGAGTCAGAGGAAACCCACCAAGCTCAGGGAGAACATGCGAACTCCATGGACACAGACCCAAGGCAGGAATCAAACACAGAACCTGAAGGTGCAAGTCGACAGTGCTAACCACTAAGCCAGGGTGCCACCAACTGAACTATTATTTAACTGAAATCTGAAGTGTCTGTGGGCATAATAATAACCAGTGCACCGGACAACAGACAGACAGACAGACAGGGGTGATAAAAATACTGATGAAAATTGTGTCATCAAGGCATTAAAAGCTTGAGATATTTCACTTTACATGAATAAAATTACAATATATGAGAGTTTCACTTTTTAAATCAAATTATAAAAAAAACCTTTTCCCTGATATTCTGTTAATGATGCACTGTAGATACACATGATTAACAGATCAAACATTTCTTTTGCCTCAGCTGGGAGGCCTCCATGTAAAGCTGTAACATGTGAGTCACTGCGGGGAATAGTGTGCACTAGGCTTAGGTGGGCACAAAACGTGCGAGCAAAGTGCTCCCTACAGCATAACAGAGCTACTGGGCTGTCCAATTTATCAACAGTGTGTTGACTTGTGAATCGTGACATATGCACGTGGTTTTGCTTTTCAGGTCTACAGTATGTGAAGATTTGTGATAGCTAATAGAACATACTTAATGTAACAACTGTTGAGTATGACCTTTTATTGTCTGAAAATGGCCTTTTTTTAAAAATTTCTTTTTTCTTTATCTTATATCTGTTTACAAGCAAATGGTAGATTTTCTTTTATCTGTCATGGATTTGTGTTTACTTTTTCTTGTACAATCTGCACCATAATCCTGCCAGACAAAATAATAAATGTATCTTCATTTGTTTTCGGTAACCAATTTATTTTGGTATGAGTTTAGGCATTTTGTAGCCAAACGCACACAAATATATACACACAAAAATACACAAATATTTACAATTAGGGACATTTGGGGAAACCAGGGACTATATTTTGGGGAAACCAGGAAAAGCCAGAGAAGGCAGGAACATCCACTTGGACACAGTTGGTATTTACACAACTTCAGCTCGTGTCCACCAAATCACTGACTAGACATTTAAGTGAGTTGCGTCTTCCTCAGTAACCAAGTTTGCAGATAGTACCTGCACACACACACTCACACACACACACAGTGACCACCAGTGTTGGGTGTAATGCGTTACAAAGAAAGGATTACTTTTTTGATGTAATCGGAAAACGCGTTGGGTTAAGTACTCAGTTATTTAGTTATGTTTTCAAAAATGTAATCCGTTATTCAGACAATTTATGTAATCCGTGAGCCAGACAGCAG
>JAQMYL010000021.1:15136475-15173239 GCA_030014365.1 Clarias pachynema | reverse complement strand
TCCGCTATTTAGGTACTCAATTATTTAGTCATATTTTCAACAATGTTATCCATTATTCTGACAATTTATGTAATCCGTGAGCCAGACAGCAGTGATTCCGTTAGTGTGTGTGTGAAAGTCGTCCTACAAGCCCCGCCCCTGATGACTCGCCTCCCTCTGTTATTCCTGCTGTTACACCCCTATCTCACCTATGCGGTTTGACTCGCGGTGAGAAGTGCTGTTAGGCACCATGAGCCGCCGCGATTGACCAACCGCGAAATTCTGCAAGGTCCGCGAGTTTCCACAAGGATCGACGCGCGGAAAGATGGAAACGTAATCACAGCGTCAAAACCCGCAGTGAATCATGATGAATTAGTAGTTAACAGATTATGGGCCAAACTTGCCTGAGTGATGATGGTAGAATAATTCTAAAGGTCTTGACTAAAACAACATGCCTGAGGAATCACAAAGGAGTTTTCATCTTCTGCAATGGAAAAGTACTCGAACTAGTTACTTTTATCAGAAGGTAACACTGTAATGTAACTAAATATTTTTGTAGTGACAGTAATTTTGTGATGTAATTAGTTACTTTAAAAAGTAACGTCCCCCAACCTTGGTGACCACTTAGTCCAGAAAGGTGGAGTTTGCTGGGTGTTAGTCAGTTAAAGGTTTATCTGGAGGTATACGGAGAGCTGACTCAAATCCCGATCCCAACCTGCCCGACACATCCTGGTGCCCCACCTCTGGTTGGAGTTCTCACTGCATGGAAGCCTCTGGATGCTGCTTTGATGCGTGTGGTGACTGAGGATGGGTCCACTCAGTGATCATAAAGATGGTTTTGGACTTGGCTGATGCAAGCAGGTTTTCGGTGATGGTTTGGGACTGCAGTCACTCAATAATTGTAGAACTGAAACTGCCACAAATGGTTTTGTACCAGTGAAACTGGATCTCGTATTAACTCAAAAACCTTTCCTATTATATTAAACATTCAGGCTTATAGCACACAGCTATACCATACTCTCTGATATTATCCCTGCAAAGTCTGGTTCCTCTCAAGATTTCTTCCTGTTGTCATCTCAGGGAGTTTTTCCTTGCCACCATCACTGGCCGCTTGCTCATCGGGGCCAAACTGATTATTATAATTAATACTTTTTTTACTTAAATGTTTTCTAATTTATATCCATATTTTTCTATTTCTGTAAAGCTGCATTGTGATGCTGTCCATAAAATTGAATTAGATTTCGGTTTAGAGTGTCATTATCTGTATCTGTTCAGTGTTCACAATATTCATATTTGCCTTTAAACTGGAACTGGAAGTGGTTCTGTAACTAAAGGGCACAACTACCCATTTCTTTGGAGAGATGCAACGTCAATTTTTCCTGTCCCTCTTGAAATTTTAATGCCTCACTTGGCGGTGAAGAGATTCTTGTCATCCTTTATTTCTTTTAAATGAGTAACTAAATGTTTGTAGGATTTATATGGGATGATTACTGTAATTGTAAATTGGAACTGTGAGAAAAAATAATCACAGCAAGGTCAAATATGTACAATTATTTCTCTTCAATAGCTTCCTGCCTATTTGAGCTATGTTTCTGTAACTAGGGCAACTATGGAGTTTGCATGCAAGCTCACACAGCACACAACAATCTACTTCACGATTATCTTTTTCTCACCACTTTGAAGACTTCTGTATGTATGAAATGATGTGTATGAGAATGTGGGACAAATTGTGTCGCCTATTAACTTTTTACCTGCACTGCAGAAAACATTTCCCAATACAGGACAATCCCATCATATAGGGGATGGGGGATCGATCTCTTCCCATGTCACACAAACTACATTTAACCTAGCTAACTAGAAAATGTAAACTTGCAAAGGTCTCTCTTTCAAGGTTTTCACATTGGAGTTCTTACATATTACATGCATATTTCTATCAACATTTTTCCTCAATCCTTCACGTGTTTTCTTCCGTCCTTGCTTTCTTTCCTGTTCTGAGCCCCTCGCACTCTTTTTATTTTTTTTCAACAGGTTGACCACAGGGAGCTACAAAAACATACCTTAAAAAGAAGAAGAAGAAGAAGAAGAAAATATCTAACTTTTTTCCTAACTAATGCAGCCAGTAGCTTCCCACTTCTTAAACAACCATGTCGAAAGACGTATTCCATGTTTCTGTGTTTCAGAAGGACAAAATTATTGGCCTGTTGTTGCACCAGTACTCTGACGGGGTTGAATACCTTTGGAAGTGGTTTTATCAGTTTTTCGCCAGGTTTTCATTGTTTTTCATTAAAAGATATTGAGCCTTGACTTAAAAATTTACTTTATGTTGTTTTGACATGTCATTTTGTAAACGTTACCAGCAGACTCCTTCCATAATTTTAGTATTTGTTTTTTAAAGAAGAAAAAAATCAGAAGTATATATTTTTTGTTGTTTTTTGTTACATAGTGTATGTAACCATTTTCTTTGTGAACAGACCCTCTGCAGGCTGAAACACCTTGTTGATGGCCAGAGCTGGTCATGAGCTGACAGGTTGTTTATGATAATTCAAATAAGCACTCTATACAAACATGTATTACTCATTAAACAAGTTTAAGTGATTTTAAAACCCACCACATACAGGATTTCTGTTATAACTTTAAACATTTCTGCCACTTCAGGTCAGTGGAAAACATCTTCAAGATTATAACACAAGACTGTAAAAGTCCAGTCACATCCAGTTGCTCCTGCCAATAGTAGCAATTAGGAATGATCTTGATGCCTGAATTGAGGACAACTTCACTGAAGAAATTTGGACAGAAAAAACATCATGAATGAGTGTAGCCTGAGATCACTTAAATGTTTGTAGAAAAACACAAGTAGAAATCGGAGCTATGTTTAATAGTGGAAGTTAGAGCATTTCCACATATAAAATATGACATGAACTCACAGGATTGGGACTAAACAGCTGTGTGTCCATAAGAGAGTGTCCATTTTTAGAGAGACTCAACAATAACAACAAAAACTGTTTGTTAAAGATAGAACAATCTTTGAGGCAATGGAACAGGGTAAGAAGGGAAGTGCATGAAGCGGTGCAACCAGCATGCATAGAGGTTATCACGTCTATGGGGTTTTTCTTCCCTGATGGCACAGACACATTCAACATTCAGACTGTGAAAGAGTGGATCTGGGAGCATGAGGAATCGTTTTCACACATGAACTGGACACCACAGAGTGCTGACCTTAACCCCATAGAAAGTCTTTGGAATGTGCGGGAGAAGACTTTATGGAGTGGTTCAAGTATCCCATCATTAATACAACACTTCAGACTGAAGAAGCTGCTTGGATGAGTTGACATGACTCAATTTCCAGATAACCTCACCTGGATGATTGAAAATTTTCAGAGACATATTTTGCTATGTGTGGTGCAAACTTAACTCATGCCAAATCTCAGTTAACCCCAATACTAGTGAAATATTATATCAGAAGTGGGCTCTGCAGATGCTTCTCATCATGGAGAATGGATGGTGCAAAGAAATGCAACATTACAAGAGGACCTGTTTTAAAAAACAAAAAGAGAGCAAGCTTGGGAGGAGCTTTACCTTTCAGTAGAACAACAGTCCCAAATAAGTGGCTAAAGCAAAACAGGATGATTAAAAAGAAGGAGTTGACTTAGTGACTTGGTCAAAGTCCAGATCTGAATCTGTGGCAGCATCTGAAAACTGTAGACAACAAATGGCATCTAAACAAGCTGAAACAACTGGAACAAACAGCAAGAATCATGTCCTACAATGTTCACAGCTGGGAGGAACCCCAACACAATTAAAGCTATTAAAGCTTCTTGTTGCACCAGTACTCTGATGGGGTTGAATAACTATGGAAGTGGTTTTATCAATTTTTCGCCAGGTTTTCATTGTCTTTCATTAAAAGATATTGAGCTTTGACTAAAAATGTTACTTTATGTTGTTTTGACATTACCAGCAGACTCCTTCCATAATTGTATTTTTTTTAAAAAATATTTTTGTTGTTTTTTGTTACATAGTGTATGTAACCATTTTCTTTGTGAACAGACCCTCTGCAGGCTGAAACACCTTGTTGATGGCCAGAGCTGGTCTTGAGCTGACAGGTTGTTTATGGTAATTCAAATAAACATGTATTACTCATTAAACAAGTTTAAATTATTTTAAACCCACCACATAATTAATGCCCATGTCCCATGCAGGAATTCGGTTATAACTTTAAATATTTCTGCCACTTCAGGTCAGTGGAAAACATCTTCAAGATTATAACACAAGACTGTAAAAGTCCAGTCACATTCAGTTGCTCCTGTCAATAGTAGCAATTAAGAATGATCTTGATGCCTGAATACACTACCTCATGCTCAGTCGAACTCAGATGTTCAAAACAAAACAAAAAAAAAAACACATAAAATATATACTCATTTCAGTTATTCAAACAGCTAACCTGCTTCATCACCTGTCAATCAAGAGAAAGCTGCAGCTCCACCTATAAAAATGATATGTCACACCTGTTTCACACCTTAAAAATGCAACATGCTTTCAGTTTTGTTTCGTCATTGCTCGTAAATACTTTGTTTCATAGACTGAAAAAAGATTAACTAAACGTTTATTAGGAGAATCAGCGTGTCATGTTGGTACAACTCTTTATTCTATTCATGATGCCCTTGTATACATCTCCCCCCCCCCCCCCAAGTGCATATAATGTTTCTAATATTGTTTCTATTTCTTGTACTGTCACTCGTCACTTTCTCTTGCACCTTCGTGGCCTGGCTGGCTAATTTCGTTGTTCAGGCAACAGTACAATGACAATTAAAAAGTCTAAGTCTAAGTTATAATAATAGTATCTAGATTTTTATCAATCAAGGGATTTTAATCCGTAAACCCTGGATAAACATCAGGTTTTGGCATGAGGTTTTATTTGTTAATATTCTACAAACATTTAGTTAAAAGCAGAAACACTTTTATGTGCATCTTCCAAGATGGATTTTCCCTATTTATCTACAATTTATAACAAGATTTCTTTTCAAATATTAACAAAATAATATATATTTTTTATGGCACCAAACAATTATGTTACAGAACAAAAAAAAGTTTTCATTACTTTGTGAACACTGATGGGTCCACTGGTTCAGTCTAAAAAACAAAGTACGTACACCAATTAAACATTCAGATTCATATTTTTCGTTTTTTACATTTAATCGACCATGGAAACCGTCGATTTCATTTCTATTACATTTGATCTTATTCAGTTAACAGGCCAAAGAGAAATTAATTTTTATTTAGATAAATATATTTATCTAAAATTATTTTTAGAGGCGGTTTATAAAGCTCCTTGAGACAATGGGCTTGGCAATTTGCCTGTAGTAATATTGTCATTCGTTGTGTCCTTTTGCAGTAGAATTTCTTCAAAATCATGTTTCCTTTTTAACCAATTTACTTGCAATTAACGCTGCATCAATTATTCCTATAAATTTATGAATATACATTGTTTCAGAACAGAAAGATGAATAATAACTATAAGACATTAAAGGATTTGTTTGAAGTTTCAGGGTTGATTATTACAATGTAAAGATAGAAGAAGAACGATGAGTGTTTTTAAATGATCATTACTTTATAGACCGTTGAAAATGTATTCTGTTAAATGATGTTCAGTGGGTTTAACTGTATTTGTAGATGATGTTGAAAGAATTCTACATTGGTAGTTTTCATTTGGTTAAACTACAGTGTAATTTAATTAGATTTTATGCACTTTAACCAGGACTGAATTCACAGTGAGGGATTTGACAATTTGTTTAGCCTGTTTTAATGTAAAAATTAACGTGAAGAGATTAACTTCAATAACAAGTGCAGATATTTGCTTTTACCACATTTATGAAGTATGTAATTCTTCCTACAAAAACATGCCCGTCCTATAAATTCAATAGTCCTTGTTAGTTTTAGTTTTAAACTTTTGTATCACAAAATGTTGTAATAAAAATACCTATCAATAGATTTTAATTAAGATTAAAAGAGAATTTTTCAGTGATCGTTTGTAGTAAATGTGTCTCCAATGTGAAAGGAATCCGTCAGATTCAAGTGAATAAACCAGACAAGGTGTAAAATTTAAAGAGATGAATCTTTATTGTGTAGTTAAATTGTATCATCATTGCTTATAAAATGTATCATTTTGCTAAACAGATTAAACAAACAGAAATCGTTGGATCTCAGTGTTTTACAAGCTGTAACTGTTACCAGAGTTCAGCACCGCCATTTTCTGATTTCAGCCTATAGACCGAATTCACAGAAGAACTTTCGAGAAACTGACGAGAAATATGGAAATGATCTACTGAAGGAGACAGTTAGCGTAAATAAATATGCGTGTGTGTTCCTTCGACTCCCATCAAAATTATAAATCAAAGTAAACCGGCGGTTTGTGAGCTTCTGAACTCTTTTCATTTGAATCAAACATGGCGCTTGCACAGAAAACATCCATACATCCGAGTTATCCCAGGCCTGGGAACCGCGTTAGGCGGCTGTATCAGGGAGAAACCTCTCACTCCGTTTTCAAATTCAGATACAACAAACATTTAGTACGAAAAAGACGGGCGACTTACATATTGTGTTCATTAGGTCCGTATTCCTAAAACGAGACTTTATTTCTCTCCATACTATTGGCAGCCTGTGGCTGTAACATCGGTCATATAGACCATAAAAACTTCATCCCTGAGTGTTTTGTGGTACTAATTAGATTATTGCTGGTATAACCAATGTGTAGGCTGAAAAAACTTTTCTTACTAAAAAAAAAAAAAAAAGCCCCGTGTTCTCTCTCTCTCTCTCTCACTCTCACACACACACACACAAACCGAGAGTGTGTAGCCTATAGAACATGTCAGATAACAGGCGGGGCAAAGACCCCCACCCCCAACACACACACAAAACAGTCACATTCTCCCTCACCCGCACACATGGGCCAATGACACGTTAAAATGTACTATACAAAAAAGGCGCGTTAAAGGCGTTTAAAATACACATACTATAAACATTATTATTAAGAATATTGAAATTATTGTTAATAATAATAATAATAATAATAGTGCAGGTTAAAAAGGCATCAATATACATTGTGTAGCTGACAGTACGATAATCCAAAAATGTTTGAAGAAAAAAACTGTATAAGGGCATAGTTATCATACTTACACACTTCTTTACTAAAATAAGTATTCTATAACGTTAAAATACCAACTCAACCCTTAAGAGAAAGCTGCCTTTTCTCCCGCCCGGATTCGTATCGAATAGCACCGAATAAACCAATGAATGAACAGTTCTGTGCGTGAAGGGGGCGTAGCGATGGGCGTGACAAGGGGCGAGATGCGCGTTCCTGGTTGGTTTTTCATACCAACCAATCAGAGCGCTTCATACGTTCCCCCATTCTGTGTGTGTATGTGAAAGGAAGAGAGATAGATTGTTTATATTGTTGATTTTTATTTTATTTTATTGATTGTTTATAACTTAAATATCTAATGATAATAATCAATAACAAATTAAATAGCAAACATTAGCAGGAAAATATATAAAGAACTCTAACAAAAACAAAAAATAGTAACTAACATTAACCAGTAAAACCAACACCACACCAAAGAACACACACACACACACACCAGGGAAGGAATTCAGGAGGAATGGTGATGTGTTATGTTATAAATAACAAAAATAAATTATGAATACACGTAATACAGCAAAAATACCTCATTTGGGACAGGACATGCCTCCAGAGGCAAGTACCAATTTGGGGTTCAGGGAAATGTGTCTGTCTTTGGGAACCTGGGAACTTGAACCCTGTCTGATTTCATAGTTGGGAATCTGTGTATTAAAAATGAAATGACAGGTAAATACAACTCTGTATTTAAATCTGCCAGTTTCATTATTACTAGAACATTGTAAAGGAATGCTGTTTTTATGATGAATTTGACTTAATAATTACACTTATTCATGGCAAAGATTTAGACAGCCACTGTCTACACTGAACACCAAATTCCAATTGAATTTATTGGTTAAGTTTGTAACTTTTAACAATAGAAATTTTCACAAAACACACACACAAAAATACATCTCTTTTGTACAAAAATACATATCTTAGAGGTCAAATTTATATTCTACATAGACAGACTGGAACATATGGACAGACTGGAACATATGTTAATTTATAGTAGAAAGAGAGAGAGAGAGAGAGAGAGAGAGAGAGAGAGAGAGAGAGACTAATCACTCCATCTAAATTATTATTTACATGTGAAAATGTTTCCTGTATAATATTCTAATAGAACAAACAATATCCATACAGATATTTAAATACTACTACTACTACTACTAATAATAATAATCTACAAAATATTTCATGTTGGAAGCATCTTAAAAGTAGTGACCCCTACACTCCTTTGTAAAGCTCTGAAAAACTAAGATATAAGCAAAAATAGCAATCCTCTCACTCAGCTGATCTTGAACCATTCTTAACCAAACCAATATACCAACATTTACTATGCTCACTAAATCCTCTCTAAAAATCTTGAGACCAAAACAAAACAACAGACAATTATGACACAACAATAATACAGCACCAACATTTACAGAAAATATACTTTTAAATACTATGATAATGCAGTTGCACACTGCCTATGGCTAGTGACTTAGTTAACACTGACTGGCTATAGAAAGAAGCAAAACAAAGCAATCCTTCCTTTGTGAAGAACATACTGTATGTACAGCTGTGCATTCTATCAAATCAGGATGAGATTTATTGCTGAGGAGGAAAACTCACTTTCTGAATGAAGGCTTGAAATTCATTAAACCAGTTGGAGCATTTTGCACTAAATATGATGACTTTAACAACCAAATATTCACAAATACTAAAAATACAATACATTATAGCAGTGTGCAAGATGGGGTGTACATTCACAGACCAGCAGTCTTCACTTTTGAGCAGTTCCCACATTACACTTTTCTAGAGCTTTAAAATGTAATTCTTTTCTCATAGCTTACTTAGAAATGTTTCTTTTTTCAAGTTCTGTTTATGTGTGAAAGCGTTATGTGGAATTGAACGTTTTTTTCTTCTTTTTCTTCCCAGATTCTTGCAGGAAGTGACGAATCTTGTGTTCGCTTTACAGGAGCCGCATGGTTCAGTGTCAGCATAAAGAGCTTTCCCTACAGGCAGAGGGAAGTATAATAGTTTTCACTAAAACCATTAAACTAAATCAATTAAACGCCAGAGTTTAAACAAACGTTACAACTAGATGTAAAAAAAAAAAAAAAAAAAAAAACCCTAATGTCGAAGCTGCTAATCTTGTCTCTCACACTGACATAACACGCACACAGCATACAAATATAGGCCAAGCAGCAATGGGTAGTCTTACTAGGTGTGTGGCAGCCTATTTCACTCCATGCAATTTGAGAAATAGTTATGAGTTAAAACTGTGTAAGTGTATATTACTGAATAAAATGTTAACATGATATAATTTAATGAATGTTTTTTTTTTTTCATGGCCCTATCATGCAGGATGTGTTTTAGGAATGTCAGCCCCTCCCCCTCTGCCTCTATACGGCAGGTCTCCATAGGTTTGCCCCACACCCCGCCCCCCGCCTTTCCCGTTGTGTACGCGCCACGCCGCTTTACTACATCACCGACAGCCAATCACGAGGCAGGGGGAAAAAAAAGTTCGCCGAAAGGAATTACTACGGGAGTCCACACGGAATCCCTCAGTCCACACAGCCAGGTTTTACCTCACATCCAGTCCCTCCTCCTGTATCCAGTCCTCAGCACTCCATCCTTTCACAAGTTCTGCACGTATCCTAATTGATCAAGCGGCACTGATTTGCACTGTGAACACGTGGCTGATTAAAAGAAAAAACCGGAATAGCTCTTGTGTTTTGATCCCATTGTCTTCTCTTCTCTCAGTTTTATTTGGAGGCGGTGCCTGCATAAATGTGTGACTTTTCCGGATGCTTTATTTAAGAACTTAAAAGTAGTTTTTGTTTTCTTAGAAGTCTGAAAAGCAGAGAGAGGAAGAGAGAGAGGTGACATGCGGTGAAATTTACACAGCCGGTGCGCGGGTTCCCGTCCGTCATAATTCTCTTCTATCTATCCAGAGCGAGCGAGGAGGAGAACACGCCCGCTCCGCCTGATAGACAGACAGTTTCTTTCTCCCTCTCTCTCTCTCACTCTCACACACACAGCACTGCCCGTCCAAGGGACGCGATTCAAAAGGGCAGCAAACGCGGTCGTTCTTTCTTTCTGTTCCTTTTCTAACCGTGCGGCAACATGAACAAACTGTACATCGGTAACGTGAGCGAGGAGGCGAGCGCGCTCGACTTGGAAACTATATTTGAGCAGTGGAAGATACCGTTCAGCGCGCCGTTTTTACTTAAAAGTGGCTACGCGTTTGTGGACTGCCCTGACGACAAGATCGCAATGAAGGCAATTGACACACTTTCAGGTGAGAATGGAGCCTCATTTCGGCACGTTGTATCCCTCCAGTATGTGCACACACACATAAGCCGTTTACGCGCTTTGCAGCTGAAATGCTGTATGAGGGAGCGATGGTAAAGGGGAAGTGTTTGTGTGTGTCAATTTGACCGGTTTGCCTTTTTAAATCGCAGGTTTTCCGCGCCGAGGATACAAAGTGTCCACTCTGTGCTCGAACAGGCCACATACCGCGTTTCAATCAAATTTGCTGCATTATGTGCATGGGCGATACACATCGTTAAATGAGTGTAAAATCAGTTTTAGTTCAGACTGCTGCTCGGTTAAGCCGTTTCGCTGGGTGTATTTTTGAACGCTCTAACTCGAGCAAATCGTATTCACTCTACCTTCGCGTTTACATAGGCGTATTTCCTTGTTACTTGAAGTAATTGTGGAGATTGTGAGAAGTACAAACTCTTATTCGGGTTATGAACCCAGCTCCATTGTTAAAACTACATTCAGCAGAACACTGGCCCGCCAGGTGCTTGGTTTGGGTTGGGTTGCTGGCGTGGAGTCTTGTTCCTAAGGTGCCTTTGATTATCTCGTAATACATTTTTAGACGTCATGAAAGACCGAACAAGCTATATTTTATATGTTGATGTGTACAGACTGTGCGAGACTCGAGTGTAGTTTCCGTCCCATTCTGCTCAGTAAGGCAGTTTTACGCTTGTGTTCGACTGAGGCCTGCTCGTGGTGGTGCAGGGGGCAACTTTGTCTTCCATGTTTAACCTCCAGATAACTAGCGATGATCTTCTCTTCTTTGAGATTTTGCAAATTGATTTACTGTACATCTATGATGTAAATCTCATTTATTTCCAGTAGTGCCCTTAAAATTGAATAAGACAAACGTGATTTTTTTTTCCACGGTTGCAAACCCCTTTCCCAGTAAAAATTTTGGCTTTTACTGAAAATGTTTTTTTCTTTTTTTTTTTCAGGAAAAGTAGAACTTCATGGAAAACTTCTAGAGGTAGAGCATTCTGTCCCCAAGCGTCAAAGGTAATTCGGATTCACAGATTAATTTAACTTTTTCGCCGAACAGAAAATTGCGTCTATGCTTGTGTATTAGTTCTGGTGAAATAATTTTCTAGTTTCAGTGTTTTCGCAGTGCACGCTTCATTGTGTCCTCAGATTGCCTGTAACTTGGTATTTCGGACACCATAATGTGCGATGTGTGTATGGGCATGTTTAACCTCAGTTAAAGCTTCTATTTTTACGCCTTAAACAAATGCACGGCTATGTTCTTTCAATAAACAAGTGAATCCAAGCCGTCGGGGGAAAAGGCCGCAAGAAACCCGGCCCATGAGCATGTTCGCCCACAGGGCCACGCGTTTCACTGGTGACCATTGAAGAAGGAACTGCTTTTTCCTCGTGCCCCCTCTCGCTTCCGCTTGTGTTTGCTCATGCGCGGTGTGTCAACTCCCCACAGCGCCCAGACACAGAGGGTTCGAGGCCTAGTTGTGAAAAGCAGCTTTAGCTTAACCAGGGCCAGTAAACTCACTGTATTTCCGTCTAATTTGTTTGATAGGTAATGCTGTTCAGTTTAACACTGACTTACGTGTGTGTGTGTGTGTAACACAAACGCGAGGTTTACATTCGGTGTGAATTTAAAAGCACGTTACAAAATAATTTCACGTTACGTACAAGGAATTTGACGGAAATATTCAGTTTAATAACGAGGCTGATATCAGTTTGTGTTCACGATTCGGCTGCGTAATGTTGCTAAAAAAAAACAAAGGCAAAAAAATAAAATAATAATATTTATTTGCAAAATGCCCCTAAGTGAAATGTCTTGGAATTCGTACCAACGCTACACAGCATTCAGTAAAAGCTTCCCTTTTAAAATGGCGAGTCTGTGGAGATCTGGGTATTATTAAATCCAACCACACCCTAAAAATTGTCCCCTTATTCTGCTTGTACGTTTTTGTGTGTCTGGTAGCTGGATAATATTCACGTGTTTTTTTTAATGTTGATTGATGTAATTATTGCAACAATTTTTTAAACTCAAAACGGATCAAAGTGGCATTTCGAAAATATTTTTCAAACGTATGTTTGTAGGCTGTGCTGATATTGAAGTGAGTATGAAGGTGTATTGACCTCAGTACAGGATAATGTGTGTCAGAGGTCATGTATGTAAATGCAGGTTTGAATCTAAGTTTGTATCTAGTACATACAGGGAGGTAAAAGATGAGAAATCCACTGCATTCCACCCAGTGAGAGACCATTTGTCAGAGCCACACAGTCATGACACAGCACGAGATTTTGTGTGCGTATTGGCTGTGATTTTTGTATCATGTATGTAGAAATTGTGGATAACCCTGGGTTTTTTTTTTTTTTTTTTGCTCCTTTGCCTTTTTCCCCCTAAATGTATTTTTAAAGGAAAAACGATACCCCTCATTAGAGTAGTCACTATGGTTTTGGAGATGGGTACTGGAGTCAGTAATTAATTAGAAAATTAGAGCAGAGTTCATAAGTCAGCCTGGATTGTGAGAGTCTGCATAAGTGGTGATATTCCTTGGAACTTTACTACTTTGGTATTTTTGTCTTCCCTTTTGCTATTACTGGGTTCTCCTGGGGTTGCTGTGATCATTTGTGTGTGTGGGGGGGGGGGGGGGATCCATTAGATCCAGATTTTTTGCAAAAATCTATCACTGTATAGGCAGAACATTTTTATTAAACATGTCAACTAATTTAATTACAAAACATGGTCATCGTCTTTGTATAGTTGTAAAAGTTGCTGCTGAGTCTGTCTTTTTGCTTTCAATAGTGTGTTGGCCAAGTTATGCGTTTTAAATAACCTCCCTGCATTGAGGAGAGTTTTGTGTAGGATTGCTCATGATCAATTCTATGCTAAAATGTAATGGTTAAAAAACACAAATCATATTTTCTCAGGGATCCTGAATGTTATTTGATTTTCTTTTTCACATCATATGTCTGTGCATACTTGTAGACTGATGATTAGCCTTAAAGTTAAATATAACTCTTTTAATATGCCTTGTTTTGGTTTTATATGATGCTTTTAAAAGGGTAATTGTTGGTTTTGTCTTACTGTACAGTTCTTTTCTGTTTTGTAATTTGTTGTGCAGAAATATATTTATGGTGTACTTCATTAAAAAAAAAAAAGGTAATTTTTTTGTGGAAAAAAATGGACAATTTATTCTGGGTAATTTAAATTTTTTTTAGACAGTAAATGTTGGTGCTATGTGACAAGTCAATATTTTATTATTGCTTAAACTCATTATTTTGGGAGTTTTGGTTAAGTACTTCATGTAAACCATTCCTCTAGGTAGCTGTCTTGAGTGTGTGTTATGAATTATGTTGGCAAAAGGCTCACACAGAGGTCTTTCATAGTTTTTAACAAGAGAATTGCTCCTACCCCCAGGTAACATCTTGTAGTTGCATGTGGGGTAGTCAAGAAAGGCCACCGAATTTAAAAATAGTCTTTTATAGACGGTTACATATCTTCTAAACACACTTGCACAAAATTAATTCATGTCTGCAGGCTACCCTGTCACTATAGTAACCATACCCCACCCTTGAGGGCGAAAGGGGGCTCCCTCAGCCGGAAATGGGGCACCAAGATTTTGCCCATCCCCTACACACACACCCACACACACACCACGCTCTTCTATAAGTTAATCCACCAGAGAAGAAATGTCCATAATGCAGGTCAGAACTGGGGAAAAGCACCATTCCATCTAGTTTTGTAGAAAGAGGATTTTTTGTTGTTGTTGAAGGATTAAAATGTAAGCATAGCTTGTGTGCTAGCAGATATTTATGGTCCTTGCAAAACATTCAGTGTTTATGGTGTAATTTTGGAGGTTTTGGAAGTTTGGAGCTATTTTTTAACACTTTTATCAGGGGTAATGTGTTGTAATGACCAGTTCCAATGTCGTACGTTTCTGACGAGCAAGTGAGCAACACTGGCGCTCATAATCTGGACTAAGCACAGACTATATCATAATGTGTCCTTATCTCTATAATAAATGTGTCAGTGGGATTGCTCTCCCAATTGCACAACAAAAGTAATTTGTGTTTGTGCAGTCCCTTATGATACACTGTTTACCAGAGTGTTTTAAATTTATTCTTTTCTTAGGGGGGCTGTATTAGACAATAGGAATGCACCGATTACATGTAACGGGACATATTTTTACATACAGGAGCCAGATATGGATTTAAAAAAAAAATAATTGGCCGTCCAGTTGAAACTGTAATTGCCTAGTCAGCTGTCACTTTGGTGCTTTCAGATATTATATGTAAAATTAATATTTATAAAATGTCATTTTGGTTAATTTTTTCAAAAAAAAAGGGGGAAATATTGCATTTCCGCATTCTGACAAAAAAAGGTTAATGCATTTTAGAAAAATCTAAATAATTTCCCCTGTTATTGATTAATCTGTTGCTTTAACATCTGACCAGGAACAATGCAGATTTAGTGTACTCTGACTTTTTCAGATGTCTGCATGCAATGGACACACTCCTGGACAATCTGGGTGATGACCCATTTAAGGAAAACAGTTCATGATGGCCATTTCACTGATCATCCTGGACATTTTATTAAAATTGTAAACATTGGTAAATTCTTTCATCCCCTCTGCACTGTGTTCTAAGAAATGCACAGAAACTGTGAGTTCAAGTTAGGTTAAATGATTGATCATTGACGTGTGTGCATTTAGCAAATATCGATGGAAATGTGTGGAAATGTCCAGATTTATGGAAATGAGCCTGAGATACCACGCACAAGGGAAACCTGCTAGCCTGAAGCTGGATACTGTGCCAAACAGGTTTTAAATTGAATTTTTACCTCTTAATACAGTTAATTAATACAGTTAATTACAGCACCATATCTTAATTTACTGGAGACGTGGTGTCACAATTATGAGCTTAATTCTGCCATTTACATTAACATTAATAACCTACAATATTCACAGTGATCATGGCCTAGGTCAATGCTCAGGTGCAATAATGATGTAGAGTACATTAATTGTGACAGGTATCTGAGAGCTGGAATGAATGACTTCTTGTGCTTCAGACTTTTACTGTCAAGCTACACTATGCATATACAGGGTTTCTTTGTAATATCAGTGGATTTCTTCAAAGTTGATCTGCAGCATTTGCACGTGGTCATGCTGCCTTGTTATCATTACCGGTTTTGGCAACTCGTCATTGTCCTGTTTTATACAGTAGTTGATCAGATTACATAGAGGCCGAAAATAAAAAGCTTGTTGAATTAATCTGTATTTTTATTTAAAGCCGTAAACTTTTACAATAGATTACATGAGTGAAAAAAAAAAAACTGTATATTTCCCACAGAGTTGTGTTCACTTTACAATGTACTGTTTTAAATACAAATTGTCTTAATGTGAGCATATTTATATTTGGTGTTTGTGTACAAATTCCTCCTGATTGAATTAAATATTTTTTTGAGAGTTAAAAGAAATTTTTTTTTTTTGGCAAAAACTTGACCTAGGTCAATAATTTTCTATTTTATAACAACTGATGACGTGCTTCACATTTAATCCCTTCATAACCGTATGCCTCATGTTTATCTGGTCAGTAGACAAAATTTAGTCAGTAACGTTTTAAATAATGCCTTAAAACTATTTTATATAAACACTGACCTTGCACAATTTTACACAGCTTTGTACATTTAGGTTCATTAAATTACTTTATTCTATAAAATTAAATCCATTCAGCACTGAGTTTAATAAGAATCATTTAAAATGTTACTATTGTTCAATCCTGGCTCTCTGTCTTTCCTTAAGCTGTGCTAAAAAAAAAATTGGTTTATAAAATTGATCACAAAGTGAACTGAGCTATTTCTTAGTGGTTCTTTTGAGGAATGAATGTGCTTGCTGTGATGTGGTAATGCCAGTATTTTCCTCTCAGTTTGTGTTTTAAATTCCTTTCTCAGGAGCTGTAAACTGCAGATCAGAAATATTCCGCCACACATGCAATGGGAGGTGAGTGTACATTTGTAACTTAAGCAAAGCTGGAAATATGATGAAAAACAAAACAAAGTGAAGTCACTCACCGGACTGATCTCAGAACTGTGGGAGTGAGCGGTGAAATCAAGACTCGGCTCTCTACACTGTTGAGATTGGATTTGAATCACCTTCGTGTTTCTTCAAATTTCATTACACCATTGTGTACAGGGCTTCCTTTTATGTAAAATCATGTCATAGATATGTTTGTATCTTGAAATTCTATTTTATTACAAATTATATCTTATTAATATCTATTAAAAAATAACTGCATGCGTTCATGACCTTCTGAGCTTAAATACCTTGCTAATGACCTGTTTTTTCTGGTCAGAGTCTGATTTGTTATACCCACACCACATTCGACCAACAAAATACCTCACCGTTTTATGTACGAGCTCGTCATCTTTTATTTTGACTGATGCCTGGTTTGTGTTAGGTGTTGCAGGGAGTTCCTCTGTCACGCTCTTTCATGCTTGTTTTGTTGCGTTCAACCACAAATGGCTCCTGGCTATGACAATAGTGACTGAAATTTTATGCCAAAAAGTAACTTGATGGTGGCAATATGGAAACCTATCGGTCAGTGTTAATTGCTATATCACTCAGCTCTGTTACAGAGCAACTTTAGTCTAGAAATGTGGTTATATCTACCAAATTCCCAATTTCTGCAATCCAGATTCAAGTGTTTAAAATCAGGCACATGTTAGAGGCTATATATCTCTGTAGGAAGGTTTTTCTTTTTTTTCTTTCCCCCTTTGTTTTTGGTTACACTTGTGTAAATTAAAAATTGTGTAATTTATATTGAGAACTTTACTGTGCTATGAAAATGTTTAGTGACCAAACAGGCTGTTTAACATACTGTAATATTAAAATATTGCTTCTGCTTTAGACATGGTATGGGCTTTATTTATTGCATTCAGTTGTGTAATATAATGAGCTCATACATTGTGTAGTTGGTATCCAAGCTATTAAAAAAAAAAAAAAAATCTCCGTTTCAGTGTCTGTTTGCGAATCTGGAACGAAGTTCTTAAATGCAGTGTTGTGGTTATAATCCTTTTTGACTTTTGGAACTGTTGCTTATGGCTGACGGTAAAATTCTGGGATAAATTAAGATATGGTGCTGTAATTAATTGTATTCTAGCATGCCTTTTGAATATTGCCAGTTTTGATTTTTTTTGACAACTTCAGCTTCAACATTAATAGCACTGTTTTCCAATTCTCCTCTTACACGACTCGCACCGCACCACACCTACCTGAACTCTAGCACTATTTAAGTAGATGTTCCTACAGGGAAGTTTGGGCAGACATTTTCGCACAGTTCTTATTTACTTAGCTTCTTGTACAACGGAAAGGAAGAAAAAAGGGGGAAAGTAATACGCAATGTGGTTTTGCTCTGTGAGCCCTGATGAACAGATTCTAGGTTTATCTAACCCCTTGGATGACCACAGGCTCAGTGTGTTGGCCTTGTCTTTTTAGATTTCAACTCCTGAATGGAGTAACACTACCGCGCGCACTTCTTCATTCATGTTCCGTGTTCCGTATTATTTGTTCTGTGATTCCTGTCTGATAAGGCAATGGAGCATTATTTCCAAAATGATTGTATCCTGATAATGTAGTCCGATATATGTTGAGTTGAGCACAAACAAATCTGATTGCTATGTTGAATCTTTATATGCAAATCAACTAATTAAGATGGTGCTTGTTCCATCAAAAATCGAGATTTTAAATGTTATTTAACTTGTGCATGTAGAATGTTTTTTGGTACTTTTTCACCACGGCCTCAGGTGTGAAGTGTGGATTTTTCAAAACCTCAACTGTCTCAGACCTCTTGAAGTGGTGTGTGTGATTATATTTAAGCATCGTAAATGCATAGATTTTCCAAATTTATCTATTCTGAAAATACGCGATTACGGATTGTTCAAATATTGTAGTCATCACTAATGCAGCTTCATCAGAAACGCAGGTGGAACAGGGATGTATTTACATTACTGCAAGTGATTTGTCGGACTGCTTTAAATGGACTCCTATATTTCTCAAACGGTTTTTGTATGAATTACTATTACTTGTATCTAGTAAACACGACTTCAGTTGATCACCTGAGATAAGAGCAATTCACACGCATCTGAGAGCATTGCGAGAGTTTTGTGTATTTCTAGAATATCCAAGTTTACTGTGGGCGACTAAAGCACTTTGAAAAAATGCTAATGGAAACAAAGTGAGAATTTAAGTTAAATAGAAACATTTTCAACGTTTCTTTTTTTCATCATCATATTTTTTTTAATTTATATTATAAATAAAAACAGAAATGGGGATATATGTTTGGGTGTCCTATAAAACATTAGTGTGGCTGCCTGGAGTTATAATGTAGCCCTTGAAATAAACGTAATGAAATATCTTTTAACAAGGGTCAAAACTTTTAATGAGTAATATTTTGGATAAAGCTGACAAGTCACTACCTGGTGTTTTTAATTATTATTATTAATAAGCAGCACAAGCTATTCCTTGGATCCGTATGTCATGCAGTATAATTTGTCTTTGAAGTGAACAGCAGATTTTAACCTAAAACTATTTTCAGTAACGGTATAGATTCCTTCACTGGGTTTTTTTTTTTTTTTTGCTGCTGGTTCATCAATTAACATGGTAGAATGAAGAATAAATTTTCAGCTAAAGTGTGAAGGGGGGGGGGGGGATCATGAATACCTCAATGTGTTTTTTTTTTTTTTTTTTTTTTTTTTAAAAGCTCGATGACTATCTGTGAGATATGAATATTAACCATCACAACAATGAACTGTATTTGTGCTGCACAACTAACGGAAATTGCCATATGTACCTGTGCAATTATTTTGAACTCGGAGGGAGGACTGTTGATGTTTGGTGACCAAGAAAGCCTATTTATAATATTTAGAAAGCACCAAATTAAAATATAAAGCATTTACACTCATCATGCCAAATTACCTAAAAAAAGAAAATCACAGATACAGTGACCTATTACTTCATGAAGGTCATGGTGGCCATGTTGTGAAAAAGGGATTTCAGAAACTAATAAACACGAGACCGGAAATATGTCACCTTCATGCAACTACTTCTAGTGCCATTATTTGCTCTTGGTCTATAAAAATAAGTTTGAATACTAAATAGTATGTTTTAAATGTTAATTATTGCAGTTTAAATCACAATCGCGATGTAAATTTTTTTTAAACAAACTCATGCAACCCTTAACTTTGATGAAACTGTCTCTCGTGAAGACCTTCACAAAGCAAGACCAAAACTTACCTCTGCTGCAAAAGTACGTTTAGAGTCACCAGCCCCAGAAATCGCCAATTAACAAACGGCACCTCAGATTAGAGCCGTTACGAAGGCGTTCCAGGAGCATCAGTAGCAGATACATCTCGTGTCAAGTGTTCAAAGGAGATTATTGCATAGTTTTGATGTCGTCAACATTGTTTTACAGTGTATAAAGAAATAATCAGGAAAGACCATGGAATTGGGTGTCCAAACTTTTGACTGGTACTGTATTTATGTATACAGAATACCTCATTAGAAGTGCTACTCTGTTTACTGTTCATGGTGTGAGCAGTCATGTAGATTTGACATCACTTGCTAAACTGAGAAACTCTGAAAGCAGATCCTGAATTGCCAAGTAGGAGTCCTGAGTGTTCTCTTAGCTTTTTCCTGCTTGAGGCTTACGAGTTACTAGTTATGAGTCCTAGTCAAATACAGCATGACGTATTGCACAGATGTCTTGGTGTGTGTGGCAGAGACTTGCATTTCACAGACATTTGTAAAGCAGTGTCTGACTGCTGAGTGTGTGTTCTGATCACAGCCAAAGAAACAATACAAAGTTAGTTATTTGTGTTCAGGGTTAAAGTAATTTATATGTTGAATTATGATAAATTTAAACTGACGTACCATGCAAATTTCTCATCCAAGATTAAGAAGGTTATTTCACTTGAATTATGTAAAATGGCCAACATCACTGGATTGAAAATTCTGTAATTGAGAGAGAAATTAGGTTGAGTATTTCTACAAACAGAAGTAGCTAAAATGTTTGCTTTATTTTTCCTGTAGTGATTATAATGGTTACACGCTGCAGCTGATAGACTTTTGGCTTTGTTTGCCGGGTCTGGCAAAAGCCGAATTCGTGTTACTTAATCCTGTGCTAAATAAGCATGGACCCAGGTGGTTTTGTGCATGTGACATTAGGATCAGGACTATTTCAAAATATGGTTTATAAACGGGTTAAGGGAATTGATGAAAGATGAATGCTTTAACGTGCTTCTGTTCAACCTGGTGACCAGCAGTGTCGGTTTCTGGGTAAGAGGAATGCAAATTTGGTGTATACATCCACAAGACTACATCTTGACGTTTTAGAGTATAAAATGTAAAAGTGAAATAATTGCTGAAGTATATTTATTAGTGGTGCACAATTGGTTGTATAAAAATCATAGTATGTGACCGTGCAATTATTTAATAGCAAAAGGCTGAGGTTTGTACCCAGAATGTATAAACATGGCCAGTAATTTATTAACAGATTCTCAGTAATTTGTCTTTTTAAAAAAATTTTTTTTAAAAATCTTTTACACCATTGTTTGCTGTTAACATTTTTAATTAATTCAAATACTAAATGGTACATTTCGAAGTCACAGTAAATTGCAATGAGTCTAAAGAGTAACAATGTAAACTTTGGATCACATCATGCAGCTGTAATATTTGTGAAGCTTATTTTTATTACACTCTTGTGCAGAATTGAGATATATAAATATAAAAAATATATGCCAGGCTTGATTTTGTAGGTTTGCTAAGACCCCAGGGAAAAAAAAACTTAGCACATACAATTTTTGGCCCATACATATATATATTTTTGTAGTGCTGTAAATATAAATATTAAGTTGGGGTGTGGGGGTAAGAATAATGCAGAATGACGCATTATATGAGCAAAGTGTGTGCAGTGGTCCTCTTGCTTGGAACAGAAAAGTATACCATTTAGTTTCTTCTTTGTTTAATGCCGGTCTAGTGTATGTATATAAATATATAGCGCTAGATATAACTAAGAATGATGAACTTTAGTTTATAATAAAAATAATAGTTATTGCGCACTTCTTGAAGTTTATCTAAACGCAAAGCATTAGCGTAGCAGCCTGTCCAGGCCTGTCCAGGAGAAACGGCTCATGCCATTATGGCCACTCGTGTAAATTGGTTTTGTGGCACCCAGATATGAAAGAATGAGCATGGTGAGAGACACATTCTTTGATCATCAGAAGCCAGCAGTTTCTGTGAAGGTGGCACATTCCCAACACGATGCATGTTTTACAAAACTGCTTTTGGTTTGTAATTTGGGCCAAACTCCTGCATATTAGCATGTATGATAAGCTCCACATCCTCTATTTACTAAACAGGTTTATTAATTTTAAACCAAGTTATTACAGAAATGTGTTCATAACAGTATTTTAAATATTAGACTATTGATTTCAAACTAAGAGGTTCATAGCAATATGTTTTGAGTTTATAGTTGATCCGCTCGTGTGTTTTAGTGAGGTGCTTGCAGAGAACATAATTAAAGCAATGCAGGCTGGCTAAATAGGTTGAATGTAAAAGAATGCAGCCATTAAAAAATAAAAAATAAAAAATACCAATTGATTTCACATGTAGAAATAAGTCAGTGGCCATGCTAACACATTGTTCTATTATTCTGATTATTCACTTTTTAAAGCATGGTCTCGTGCTGCAGGATTTTGTCCAGAACTGTACGAGCTCTTGTCGAAGCCTTGTGTCCTATGCAAGTATCCGTATGTGGGATATACCACGGTGTAGCAAAGAGGCCCCCTTTTCACTGCCAGAGTTTAAGCAAGATCAGTCTGGCATGGATTATAACCCACTGCCCCTGTACTCTCACAAGGCTGCACTCTCCATGTGTGCACTACCCCCACCCCCTATACACACAAGCCCCAGCCCACCATTGGACATGTTTAAATGATTGCGTACTCATGCAGCCAATAGCTAAAGCTCCTCAAAGGCAAAAGGGTTTCCCATAGTAAGGCTTGAGGCAACCAATAAGAGAATGTGAAAAGGAGACGGAAGTAGGAGTTTAGTGGTGGATGTATAGAGGGTGTGTGCTGCTTCGCTCCTCCTGCTTTATTCTTGCACACGGAACTGCATGCTCGTGAGCTAAAAGACACTCCATAACAGCACAGTGTTATTTAATGCACGTACGCCACTGTAAAGAATCATAAGAGTTTTCAGTGATTGTGTCACTGAGTGTGAAACGTACCTAAAATCAGGGGAAGCTAGGGATGAACCTCCAGTCATTTCGGCAACTAATCACACTCGGACCGTTACGTACTTGTTTGGAAGTTGATCACAGTCAACAATGTGCACTAATATTCAAATCTTAATAAAATGCTCATTTTTCTCATGTATTTTTTTTTTCCAGTGTTAAATGTTTAACCTCATTTGTTCATTCCCCCCCCCCCCCTTCCTTTTTCAGGTGTTGGATGGATTATTAGCTCAGTATGGCACAGTGGAAAGTTGTGAACAAGGTACTATATTCACAAGACTTCTCTGATCTTTTTTATTTATTTATTTTTTATCCCAGTCTTTTTTGCATTTCCATTCAAACACATCTATAACTGTCTAATAGCTGTATAGTACTTCTTTGACCCTGATCTATTTGTATTATCAGAATGTGTTTTTGATGGATACTACACAGCTCTTGTTAGTCAGCTCATGTAAGGGACTCTGCTAAATGAACATAATGTTACATAAATGTTTTTCTCTCTGTAGTCAACACTGACACGGAGACGGCCGTAGTGAACGTCCGTTATGCAGTTAAGGACCAGGCCAGACAGTGAGTACTCCCCTTTCTGTGTTTTGCCAGAAGAGTAATGTTAACAGATCAGTAGTGTGTAATAGTGTCATAACCTTCCATGTGTGAAACTTGTAACTGTGTCAACTTGCTGCTGCCACCTAATGCCAGATCAAATGCATTGCATGACTTTTAAACCACATGGTTTATCAGCAGCCTGCCTAAGGTTTCTGCATTCATATTTCTAAAAGGGGTCGTTCAAATCAAACCAGGACTTGTGATGAAATTCCTGGTGAATGACGGCGTAAAAGTGACCGACATTTACAGAAGACTTTAAGCACGGTGATGAGGGTCTTGGCCGCTAAGAAGATCTAAGAAGACCTTTGGATGAGACTTGGGTTATGTAAAACATTTGAACAATGCACACATTTTTAAAGAAGGCTGTTGTCCGTGAATGACGATACCTCCTGAGGCGGCTCGAAGCCCACTCCAGTCATTCTCGTGAACATTCAGCGAGTCATCCTTGAAAATCAACAGAATTGTGGAAGAGACACATTTGTCTGTGGGAACTGTACACACAATCATTCACTAACACCACTTGCACATTACAGGAACCCGGCTGGAAATTATTGCCACATCGCCCGTACAGTACTAACCCCGCTCCAAGCCATTTCCACGTTTGTGTAATCAAAGGAGTTCCTGGGAGGCCGGCACTTCAGGAGCAGCGATCACTTTCCCTTGTTCAAATTTTTCCAGGGTGCAATTTGTGTAACTGAACATAAATGTCAAAATTCCATCTCATTGATCTGAATGTGTAAGATGGCATACGCACACGCCAACAGAATAGCGTGAAGCATTTAATAGATGAGCTGTGTCTTGTCCACCCTTAAACTCAAATCTCTTTCTTCTCTGTCTTTAGAGCAGTTGAGAAACTCAATGGTTTCATGATGGAAAATTATGCGCTGAAGGTGTGCTACATACCAGATGAGACTGTGCTCTCTGATCCCCCAGCAATGGGCAACAGGAGAGGAGGGGTACCACGTGGCCCACCACGCCAGGCCTCACCCTCTCTGGGTACTCGCCCCAAGCTGCAGTCTGATATTCCGCTGCGCATCCTCGTGCCCACTCAGTTTGTGGGTGCCATCATTGGCAAAGAGGGTGCTACCATCCGCAATATTACCAAACAAACACACTCAAAGTAAGCATAGATTTAGATATGTTTTTATGTACTGTAAATATTTGTGTGCGCACGGGTCCTGCAATTAAATGTGTGTGTGTATTGAACTGTTAATTTGTAGTAAGACTCTAGTCATTCTACCGGCCACATAGGATATCCCCTCCATACAGTGTAACAAATACAAGTGCACTAGAAGATCGCTAATGTCTGAATGTTGTGCTTTTTCTGTCCTTATACAAACATGCAGAATTGACATCCATCGTAAGGAAAATGCAGGAGCAGCAGAGAAACCCATAACGGTCCATTCAACTCCAGAGGGATGCAGCTCTGCCTGCAGGAGCATCATGGAGATCATGCAGAAGGAGGCCCTAGACACAAAAATGTCAGTTGATAATCTTATATACTCTCACCCATGAACACTAGCTGACATGCTCACTAGCTTCATTCGACCAGCTGTCCTCTAGCATCTCTTTTGCACTTAAATTTTCTTTCCATTATAGATTTGCCATGTCTTTACAACAGTTTTTTTTTTTTTTTTTTCTCCCCCCCATGTACAGCACTGAAGAGATTCCTCTGAAAATTTTGGCTCACAATAATTTTGTGGGGCGTCTGATTGGAAAAGAGGGCCGCAATTTAAAAAAAATTGAACAAGACACTGGGACCAAAATCACCATTTCCCCGTGAGTGATCACCAGCAGTAATGCTTTCCCACAACGTCTTAATTTATTGCCAAACCGAGTATAATGGCATGCTGAATTTTCATAAATCAAGTAATCGGTCCCCCTTTCCTCCAGTCTCCAAGACCTGACTTTGTATAATCCAGAGCGAACGATCACCGTCAAGGGCTCAATAGAGGCGTGTGCCAGAGCTGAAGAGGAGGTCATGAAGAAAATCCGAGAGGCTTATGAGAATGACGTGGCTGCCATGAACGTATGTCGGGAGCACACAGTCTTGCAGCACTCTTAAAATGTGCTTTTTCATTTAGTCACTTTTAAAATTTGTGCTAAAGGCTTAAATATGTTTGTTAATCTCCCTTCGTATGTCTGCAGCTCCAATCCAATCTGATTCCTGGCTTGAATTTAAACGCTCTGGGTCTTTTCCCGGGTGGGACGACAGGAACAATATCCCCCTCTATGGTGCCAGGACCTCTTTCTGGAACGCAAGCTGGATACCCATCTTTTGGGGTAAGTCCGAGTCAGTACATTATACAGTAGATCTAAAGAGCATTAGACAGTTTCACTTGCTTGTAGTCTTCTCTGTTCATCTTCTTAGAAAGCAACGGGTCCTGACAGGAGTAATGTTCATTTTCTAGTTAGACCTGCTAGCTTATTAAATGAATCTTGGTGAGGGAAACTCACAAAGGTGCAGGTGTTGAGGAAGAATGAAGCCATAATATCAACACTTGAAGACTCTTTCTTTGTGGGAATGCATGAAGGCTTTAGGCTAATCTGGGCATGTTGTGTGTTGTGTCTCTAGTTAGAAAATGTGTGTGAAAAAACTGAGTATTTGTGATGCCGTGTTGCATTGTATTGTTTTAGTTTGTGTAGCTTGTAGCAGGAATGCACAGGCTGCAGGCAACAGTGTTCCTTGTGTTAATGTGTGTTTCTCCTGTAGTGCAGCGGGTTTCAGAGCGAGGTGCCGTTTTGGTCCTCCAGCAGTAGCCCACACTCTGTAAGTCCCCCAAACCGCAGTGCATTGCATGGCTGTTGGCTGCTCTCTGACTGATTGGCTGAAGGGTCTAGTTCTTCCTCTTGGCTTCTTGTCTTTCTGGGGCCATGAAGTGGCCTAACTCCCCCCAGTAACACAGATGCAGAAAATGCTGCATGTAAAACTGTGTGCTTTTCAGTGCTGTATTTGCCATGTGGCTGTATGTGAGTGAAGGTGGATCAGCTGTAATGGCTTGACTTGTTCGATTTGGACCAGATCAGAATGTTCTGATCTGATGAATGATGCAATTGTGGAGTTTATCTTGGGCTGACTTTTGGTTCCTCGCTAAGGTGTTTTCTAACATGTGGTCTAATGCACCTTATGCATTTTTATATGTTCTGTGCATTTGAATAAAAGTTTGGCTGTAAAAGCATCGGTATGCAACCAGTCATGTGACTTTGTTTCAAAGCTCACCTATAAAGCTGGAGAAAAGCAATGTTGCCAAGCAAGCTGCATTTTTTTTTAGCTGAAAAGTGGACTACAACAGAATAGTTGCAAATTGTAAAAAATAAATAAATAAATAAATAAATAAAAAATGTGAACACTTTTGGCTGTTTTTCCTGTGAGGGTTTTCCCAGGATGATCCTGAGTCCATAGTCTTAAGGTTCTGCTTGTGCCTAAATGAAGGGGTGCAGACTTTGGTCCCACACAGATTTTTTTTCAGGTTTGAGAAATAAATTGAACCTTTCAGTGTGACCTGTGGACCTCAAGGTGATGCCAGACAATTCTGTACACAGTCAGGTTCATAAGTATTTGAGTAGTGTACAGGTCTTTGAAATATAGATCTTCAAGCCCTACTTCAAGCACTCATCAGAAGTATTGCATAATCACTTATTAGTTATTTCCAGAAGTAATTGGACAATTGATTAAAGCAGTTTCAAGGACAGATGTGGCCAGTTAAGTTTCTTATTTGTTGGTTATGGACCTGACTACGTAAAGCCTCACTTCTTTATTCAAGTATGTACAGTCACTTTCTTTGTCAGCAGCAGCCCGAGTCGGAGACAGTGCATCTCTTTATCCCTGCGCTGGCGGTGGGAGCCATCATTGGGAAGCAGGGCCAGCATATAAAGCAGCTCAGCCGTTTCGCTGGTGCCTCAATTAAAGTAGGTAAATGACTAAAATTAACAGTTGATGTGTAGTGTTTACATTTGCTGAATGTTTATTGTCCTTTCTACATTCCTCTGTATAGATTGCTCCTGCTGATGGCATGGATGCCAAGCAGAGGATGGTCATTATTTCAGGACCACCAGAGGCTCAGTTCAAGGTACTGGACTTTAAAGCTGATAAACCTGTAGCACTCTGTCATCCACCAACATTTATTTTAAGTAGCTCTAGGGTCATATAGCGGGCCATGTGCTAAAATATACCTGAAGGTACTGTTGGGTTAAGTATTTGGACAGTGTCATGCTTTTTCAGCATTTTGTGTTTGTACACCACCACAATTTGGGATTGAAACGAATTAGAAGTGTAGATTTGCAGTTTTAATAGGTTTATTAAAAAAAAAATAATAATAATCATTTCCTTTTGATTGCCATGTTCCCCATAAATGGAGTATACTTGGGCGGGACTGCACAGATATATTTGCTGGCCCTTTTTTAAAAACCTGTGCAGGAGAACAATGCCATTCCTGTGGGAAATACTGAACTGTTAAGGAGTAATAAAAAAATGTTATTCACCTTGAATCACCTTTGTTATACTCTCGTGCAAATTCTAAATGGAATAAGGAAGACTTAACTATTTGAGGCAAATACTTGATGTTGCTTTGTCTCTCTCCCTTTCTGTCTTCATCACTCAGGCTCAAGGACGCATCTTTGGAAAGCTGAAGGAAGAGAATTTTTTTGGGCCAAAGGAAGAGGTCAAACTAGAAGCCCACATTAAAGTGCCATCGTTTGCTGCTGGCAGGGTCATTGGTAAAGGGGGCAAAACGGTAAAGAACCAATTTAGTGGTAGTTTTTTATATGAATTAAATTTCATGCATAAACAAAGTCATGTTGAACCAATTCCACCATTAAGCATTATTGAGAAACCATATTTAAAAATAGTGTTTCACATTTGAGTTTAAAAGCAAGGGTCGATCTCAAGATCAGTCATCCATACGGACGGAAAAAATTTAGTGGTGGTGGTGTAAATGTACATTACTCAGCCAAATTAGCCTGCTAACTTATTGCTTACAGAACAAACATGGGGTATCTAGTTTCCTACACTGCCTATGAAATGCATCTAGGTTGAATACCTACGATATCTAGGAGCATTATAATTTACATAAACTTGTTAATCTGACTTTTCAAAATGTTTTTGTGCATATAAAAATATGTACACTCTTTTAAAAATCACAAAGGCTTAAATTGAAATAACATACTTAATGGATAAAACTGAACAGTTTGAGAGTGCTTTATATACACTTCTTTTGTATCTAATTGAATAATGTCCGTAAACACTGTATGTACACGTAGTTAACAAAATGCATATAGTGTTAATTATATTAGTAGTTATGACTTTTTAATCCAATAACAAGTTGAATGAGATGGTAGTGGGGGCTGATCTTTCTGTTAAGTCTTAAAGCTGTCACCAGTGGTAGAAAAAGTTTTCTGTTGTTCGTTTATAAAGCATACCTTTTTGTCACACTTCTATATAGGTCAATGAATTACAGAACCTAACCAGTGCGGAGGTCGTTGTTCCTCGTGATCAGACACCAGATGAAAATGACCAAGTGGTAGTGAAGATTACTGGCCATTTCTATTCAAGCCAGGTAACTCAGCCCTCAGTTTTATATTTTTGTTTAAAATTGGTTAAAAAAAAACAAAACTACAACACAGTGCTTTTTTTTTTTGTGAGTTATTGATGGCGTTGCATCTCATCTCATAGCTGGCTCAACGAAAGATTCAGGAGATCCTCTCACAGGTGAGGCGGCAACAGCCAAAAGCCTCACCTAGTGGGGCTCCAATACCACGAAGGAAATGATTCACCCAGCGCATGGTGATGGAGAAGAGAGTGTGGCATGGGACATGCCCATCTCTGGAGTTCATCTCACCTACTCTTGCACTCTCGTCCACCTCCTGGCATTTCTAAAAGAATGTTTGTTTTTTTCTTTTCTGAACATGAGAACACGGCTATGACAACTAGTCTCCCCTTCACTACCGTAGTGTGGTAACTGCACGATGTGTTTTGTTTCTCTTGTTTCCCCCTTTAACTTTACTTTTTTGTTTATTGATTTTGAGTTTTTCATGCAAGTCAAGGCATTGCTCTCCTAGCCTGGCTAGGGGTGGGGTCCTTTAAAGCTCTGGGTATGGAATGGGACCGGAAGTGGTGTGGTCAGAACTATTTTGTCCCAGTATTGCTAATGGCATTTTATAAAGTCAGATGCATTTTATAAAGAAAATGATATAGATACAAGATGAAATATGAAAGGTGGCAGAGCAGCACTGCCACTAACAATTTACAGGAAGTGTTGATTGGTGTTAGCCAGGAAACCAAGTTAATATGCATTTTTACTGATCTACCTCAGGCTAGCGTACCTCAGAAAAAAGAAAAAAAAAAAAAAAAGAAGTAAATGATATATGAAAAATGTTCTTTTCTTTTTTTATTTTGCTTTGTTGTATTTTGTATACTTTATAAAACCTAATAGTTCTTGAACATTTTTATTTTTTTAAGAAAAATATATGTCTGCTGTTAACACAAGACCCCTGAGCCCTACCCGATGATGCAGACAGATAATAACTGTACATAAGAATGTCTGCTCATGTGGGTAGGTGAGCTTTAAGGGCTTGCTGTGCGCAGATAGGAATATTGTAAAGCACCTCAGTGTTGCCGAGGAGCCGCCATCTTCTGGAAACATCAACAAAGAAAAACAAGCTATAGTTGCCGATCCTGCATATTGCATCAATGCCATTTAAATTAGCAATTATACTAATCACATTTTGGCAGGTACATTGTCCCACAAACGTTAAGTTAGCATTCAGGGATTAGCTTTAGCGTTCAGGGATCGTGTGAAGTCCTGCTGTAACACACTGATGAGTCTTCATCAGATTATCACAGCCCAGCCCCCCGTGGCACATGTGCATTTTTCTTTTGCCAGCCTTTATTTTTGACATTAGTTGTGGGCTGGGTTTCATCACACCAGACTTTTCCACACTGCAAACATCTGTGTTGAGTGTCCATCACTGCATGGTGAGGGTTGGGGGAGTCACACTGTTTCAAATTCTTTTGATGTTACAATACTAATTGATGTCTTTATAGCCAGCATTAATGTAGAAATGTATGGACTTTTTTTTTCAGAATTAGAAATGGAAGAAAGAGAATAATGAATCCTTTTAGAAGAAATAGAGTTTTTCCTTTTTTTTTCTTTCTTTTTTTCTTTCCTTTTCCCAAGCGAATGTAAATATGATTGTGGTAAAATAGCATATTCATGCTTCCACACTAGTAATGTCTACCTCAGCTGAGTCAAAGGTGGGTGGCATTGGAGCTTGTGCCTCTCGCTATGTTAGAAAAAAAAATTTAGAAAAAAAAATATCTGTGCCGATACACGGAGTTCCAAATGAGCAGTTGATCTGGCTTGGCTCAGTGTATTGTGCCTTGCGTTCACAGGAGGGGCACAAATAATGTTTTGTTTGTGTGCCTTTTTTTTTTTTTTTTCTTTTTTCCCTTACACTATTGTTGATCTACCTCTTGAACACATTTGAATTAGAGACATATTACTATTTGTTAGAATTTAGGGTCAATTCTCAGTTATTTTCCCTAACAAAAATGAAGATGTAAAAAAGATCACGTATGGTTATATTTGACAAATGAGTGATTTTTAATGTATTTTCTGTTTGCCTGCATTGTGATCTGATTACTTACTTAAATACTCAACGTGTTGCTTTTTCTGTTTTCTATTTTTTGGTGGTGTGGCTTCCATGTATTGGGCTTTTTCATGCATAGATAAATCATGACATTGTTCATTTGGTATTCGATCAATAGTACAGACATTTTTGTTACAAATTTTGTTTTTCTTTAAAATGGACTCACCTTCTGATTTATAAACTACAAATGAGTCAAGGTTTTCCCTCAATACTTATGTAAAGTGATTCTACCGTTTATTCTAATATACCATTTCTTGCCTGTGTTGTGTGGTGAGTCATGTTTCAGTGGGAATGTGATGTGGAATTTACAGAAAGTGGTCCAGTTTCAGCATGAACCACGACCCCCTTCAACCGTGCTTGTGCCCTCACACACTTCTACTTGTCAAATGCCTCTGAGAAAAAAATTAATAAAATTCATGTTGGCTCCTAGAAACTGTTGGTGTGACAGTCTATAAACTGCACTTTTTTTTTTTTATTTCTGTGAGAATTATGACTAATGTATTGATACTTTTCAATTCAATTAAATATTATTTGTATATGGTTTTAACAATGATCATTGTCGCAAAGCAGCTTTACAGAAGCAAAAGATACTTGCATCCCCCAGTCTTACATTTATGCTTTATGCACCCTGCTTTGCGACCTGTTGTAGACAAATATTTTACATCTAGTGTTGTACATGAGCAAAAAGATTTTTTTTAAAAACTATGCAGGTACATTAAAGTGTTTAAAGGAATGAGACAATACAATCCATGTGTGCTTCCGGTCACCAGTTGGGTTGCATAGTGTTTGCTCAAGCAAGGATGGCGGTTATTTAATTAGGGTATAGCCTTAACTTTGTAAATCCTCTTGTTTGTGTCAAGTGACCTGCTGTGTTCTGCACTGTATCTGCATGCAATTTCCTACCATCAATTTCTATAATGGTAGGAAATGACCTTGCTATACAACCAGGTCCAAAAGTTTAGAGTGTGACCTTCATTTGCAAAAGTCTGCTGCTTTCTGTGCTTAGATCTTTTTGTCAGATGTTACTCTGGTATACTGAAGTATAATTACAAGCATTTCATAAGTGTCAAACGCTTTTATTGACTATTACATTAAGTTTATGCAGAGGGTCAATATTTGCAGTTTTGATTCTTTTTTCAAGACCTCTGCAATTTGCCCTGGCATGCTGTCAATCAACTCCTGGGCCACATCCTGACTGCTTCCTGCCTGACTGATTCCTATTTTTGTTTGTCCACCCGCCTCTTGAGGATTCCTGGCCATGGACCCAAAATTTACTTTTTTTTTTCTTTTCTCCCAACCATCGTTTTTGCCTTATGGCAAAATGCTCCATTATGACTAATGTATTGATTGCTGGAAAGGCATTGTTTTTGTCTTTGCCTTCTCTTGATTCATGATAGCATGCCAGGGTGAATTGCAGAGGTCATCAATGCAAATATTGACTCTTTGCATAAAATTTATGTCATTGTCAAATAAAAGCCTTTGACACTTATGAATTGCTTGTAATTATACATCGGTATACCAGAGTAACATTTGACACACACATCCAAAAACACTTGAGCACCAGACTTCATGAAAATTAATATTTTTTCACTCTCAAAACTTTTTGCCACGGCTATGTATAGAGCCACCTCAAAAACTGAAGAGAGGCCTCATGTGACTCGTGTCACATAAAGCTTCTTTGGGAACCATGCCAAATTCTTTCTCTGGATCTACAACCACATAATGCAACTCTTTCTCACCTTCTATATACTTCTAAATCAGCATTCTCAAAGCAAACATGGCAGCTATGGTGCTCTTTTTTTTTGTGCTGACCTTGGACCTGTCCAAAACAGGGGACCAACACCAGCAGATGACGGGGCTCCCCAAACCACCACTGGACCTCAAGCAACTTGGATTCTGTGCCTCTCCTCTCTTCCTCCAGACTATGGGACCTTGATTTCCAAATGAAATGGAAAATTTACTTTCATCTGAAAAGAGGATTTTGGCCCACTGACAACAGTCCAGTGATTTTTGTCCTTAGCCCAGGTAAGATGTCCCTGATGTCTCGTTCAAGAGTGGAATGACACAAGGAATGTAACCGTTGTAGCCCATGTCCTGGATATGTATGCATGAATCTCTCCTTAATTCTTGAATGGGTTTTGTTTCACAATCCTCTCAAGGCTACGGTTATTCCTGTTGTGTTCCTTGCATCTATGTGTAGGCTGTCAATTCAGCAGTCTTCCCCATGATTATGTAGCCTTTTAAGCCAGACTGAGAGGCTATTTAAAGGGTCAGGAAACCTTTATAGGTGGTTTGAGTTAATTAGCTTATTAGAGTGTGACACTATTTAACTGTTTGAATTGATTTACTGAAATAAATTAACTTTTCAATGATATGCTAATTTATTAAGATGCACCTGTAAATGGCATTAAACTAAATTTGTGATATTGCAAAGTGCATTCAAGGCGAGCCTCCTTAACCACAGAATGGCTCTTGGTATCTCTCCACCCTAAAAGAAGAAAAAAAAAATTCTTATCAATAGTTCTTGTTCAGGGCTCCTTTAGCACAAATTACTGTAACAATGCAGCATGGCATGGGGACAATCAGCCTGTGGTCCTGCTGTGGCATTATTGAAGACCAGTTTGCTTTAAAAGAAGGCTTCAGCTCATTTGTATTGTTTGGTTGGGGGTTTCACATTTCCATATCATCACATGCTTATAATGTCTGCATTATTAAGTACAATATTTCCAAACATAACTTAAAAACAATGGGCATTGCCACAAAGCAGATTTACAGATTGTCCCTTATGAGCAAGCCGAAGGCAATGGTGGCATAAGAAAACTCCCTTAGAGGAACCTTGAGAGGAACCAGACTCAACAGTTATCGCTGCTACTTCATGAATGTTAACGTTTACTGTTTCTCTTCCCACTACCTCAACTCATACCTCATCACTAAAAAAAACTGTAACGTGTTACGTTGTCGTGTTATGTTGTTCTGTAGTTCTTTGTTTGCACATTTGCATGTGCACTTTGTTGTCTGTTGTCTATTGTTGTCTCTTTTTTGTATAGAGATAGATAGATAGTTTTAGGTTAACTTAAAAATTTAAATCTGTCATATGTGAACTAGTCAGCTAATTAGATCTCTTAGTTAGCTAGCTGGTTCCGGTAAAGTGTGTTGTTAATTTATGTTGTTGCATGTATGTAGCACCTTGGTCCTGGAGGAACGTTGTTTCGTTTCACTGTGTACTGAACTGTATATGGTTGGAATGACAATAAAAGCCTACTTGACTGGACTTGAACAGGAAACCCATTCTTTTTGGGTGATATAAGATATCAGAAATTGATCTGCAGTCAAACTGTGTGTTAGCAAGCTGAAAGTTCTGTATAGTGGGAAACGTTTTAGCTCATATGAAGTCCATTTTCATTGTTAAAGACTCGGGGATGGAACTGTTTGTAGGAATTTCAGTTCCAGTCCACGTATAACTGTGAGCCATCAGCATGACAGTGGAAGAAACTTATACCATGCTTACAAATTATATTATCCAGAGGAAGAATGTAGTACATGCAGAATAGTCATCATTTACATCTGCAAACTGAAAAGTATCAGTCAAATAAGGCCTCAACCAGAAGAAGGGCTGCTTCCTTAACTCCTACAATTTGTAATCTATCCAGGAGAATAGTATGATCAAAAAACTGCACTTGAGGTCAAACAATACAAGCAAAAAGGTCTTGATGTCATCTCCCTACAGCTACAATTATTTAAAGGTAAAGTGCAGGTAAAAAAAGTTTACCTTATATTTTGTATTAATAATTGTTATAAATGTTTTTGGGTTGTGGAACGAATCATTTAGTTCCACAACCCATTACCCATTATAGCTGACACGTGCCCATTACACACACACACACACACACACACACACACACACTACTGTATGTATTAGGATATCCCTAGTAGCTTTAGATCACTACATGATGCAGAAAGATTATTTAATGCTTGCCCAACCTCCAGTTAGTCCAGAATGCAGCAGACAGGGTCCTTACTACATCCAGAAAATATTTATCAAATGGTGCATGCTCTAATAATGAATGCAATAGCATGTAGAGTTTTTTTCTTACAAAGCCTTCAAATTATTGGTCAGGATTCAGAAACTTGCCTCAATATTTAAATCTAGGTGTAAAAATCAAGTTTAGTCAGGCCTTTTGTTAATAGCTTTCTCTTAGGTAAAGGCACATACCTGGAGACTTCTGGTAAACTGGGATGTCTGGATGCTCTCCAACCTTTAATCCCTTCTGGCTCTGTCTTTTAGTTAAACTGTTATAGCTTGTCCTTGCCTGAGTCCCTGCTTGTAGAACATACTTTCTCTTTGACCACTACAAGACAAAAGCATACCTAATGACTTTACCTAATTTACCTAATGTTATCTCCCACCTCATACTTTAATTTTTTTTTGAGCAGTGGTGGCTTAAATGGTCAAGGCTGAGGGTTACTGGGTTACTGATCGGAAGGTCAGGGGTCTGCCAAGTTGCCACTGTTGAGCCCTTGAGCAAGGCCCTTAACCCCAGCGCTCTGAATCCAGCTTAATAACTGGGATATGCAAAAAAAATATTTTTAATTGCGCTGTAAAATACACATTAAAAAATTATTTTATTATTATTATTTATTATTTTACTCAAAGACAAAAGAACCAGTCTGCTTCTAAAGATGGCCTAGACTGCTACAAAATTGATGCGGATGGTACCTCAAGGATACCTTTAATGATATGAATGCTCCTGGACAGACTCACTTGGACAGCATTGTTCACGCTTGTTGTACTTCTTTCAGCGTCATTCAAATACACTCCCTGCTCGGTAATCGAAGAGTGAATCGCAGATGAGAAATCAAAAAGGTAGGTTGGATAAGGATGAAGTTTTGTCCTAAAACAACTTCAGCGCATTAAAATTCACTTATACCACTTCAGCGCTCTTATTTCAGTAGGGAAGATATTCAGTTGAGCTTTTCTAATTAATATCTATTGGTGCAGATGTTTGTTTACATTCAGCAAGTAGCTTATTATTAGCTTATTTTAAAGTAGATTATTAAATTCAACACATAACTGTTCGTAACATCGCTTTTACTCCACATTTTACTTATGGTGCAGGTTAAACTTCAGGCAGATAGTTAAGACGCGCCCACATGCGCAGAACGCTGTCAAAACTTGTGATTTCTAATCTGCAACATATTTGCTCGGAACTTTGCTTATACTCAACATTTTCGCGCAGGTTTATCTTCAGGCAAATACCTAAAGACAGCCGAAGTTTCATTAAATTCTGTCTGACAAAATCTAGCTGGACAGACATGGTTCTCCAATGTATGAAACGATAAGATAAGATGTCATTGAAATAGCAAAACCTTTTTTTAAAAAAAATTATTTATATAGATATCATTTTAACTGAAGAGTTTTATAAAATTTCAACCCCCTACAGTTGAATGGGATATCTAGCTATGTTGACAAACGTTTTGTTGTTGTTTTTTTTGCCATGCTGTATACATATTTATTTCTGCTGTGCACTATAACATGGGGACCTACAGGAAGTGACTCACTGTGGTGGCCTAGTGGTCACTAGTGATGGGTCGTTCATGAACGATTCGTTCTTTTTGAACGAATCTTTAACATGACTCTGATGAACGAGTCGTCTCGGAGAGTGATTTGTTCATTTTCTATTGGGCGCGCATGCGCAAAGCATCGCAAAACCTCAGTATGTTATATACAGGAAACAGAATTGAACGATTCTCAGCAATGAGTCTTCAAGTCTCGAGTCGTTCGTTCCTTTGTCACGTG
>JAQMYL010000021.1:15085196-15095349 GCA_030014365.1 Clarias pachynema | reverse complement strand
ATGTGTTATTTTATAGTTTTGAAATCCCCAGTATTGTTGTAGAATGTAGAAAATAAATCACTAAACAAAAATAAAGAAATTTGCAAGTGTTCTAAAACTTTTGAACGGTAGTGTATATATATATATATATATATACACACACACACACACACAGTACAGTACAGTGGAACCTCGGATTACGAGCATAATTCATTCCGGAAGTGGGCTCGTATTGCAAAACACTCCTAAACCAAATCAAATTTTCCCATAAGAAATAATGGAAACTCAGATTATTCGTTCCACAGCCCAAAAAAATACATAAAAAATAATTTACACAAAATATAAAGTAAAAATAAAACGAATTAACCTGCACTTTAATAAATCCCGACAGATAAGTGTTTCCGTTTGTGCGCACAGGCGCTGTGTGTGTGGGTGTATGTGTGAATCTAAAGTAAGCTCCCCTCTCCCCCTTCTCGTCTTACATAGTTACCCTTCCTCCACTCTTTTCTCACACACGCGCGCACACACAACGGAAACACTATTTTATTGGAATAATAAACAAGAAATCTCTCTAATGACACTCAATTGAGCGACACACTAACGGAGTCACTGCTGTAAAGTAAAAATAAAACAAATTAACCTGCACTTTATCTTTAAAAAAAATCGCGACAAAGCAGTGTTTCTGTGTAGAGCAGAGAGAAAGTGTGTGTGTCTGTGTGTGTCTGTGAAGGCGAAAGTAGGAGGGGTCTGTGTGAGCATGAGTGTGTGGCATAGTGTCCAATGACGCACGCACACAGACACAAAGAGCAGGCTGAACCTTGAGCAGAGAGAGAGAAAATGGATTTTTAATCGCTCTAATGAGACTTGCTTTTGCTTTACACACGCGCTGTACACACACGCATACAGACACAAAATAAAATATGTTCTATGAGCGCGATCACAGTGTTATAGTAAACAGTACACACGTGCACGGAGTTGATTATACCAGTGAGAGACGAGCGCTAAGACCCAGCAGGGGAGACGATTATCAACAATTCCGCAGCGCAAGAGAGAAAAACCGTTGGCTCAGTTGTGATCACGTGACACTTGGCGTCAAAACAAGAAGCGCATGCGTGATACATGATGCTCGTAAACCAAGACTTGTTCGCATTCCAAGTCAAAATCTATTAAAAAATCTTTGCTCATCAATGTAAACAAACATTGACAAGCGATCATCACGGCAAACACAGTTACAACAAATGTTTAAAAACTTGCAATTATTCATTTATGGTCCTCTCTCTCTCTTTTGAGAGGATGCAGAAACAGTGTTTCTTGAGCTCTTAACATTCTATGAGCTCAAAATCTCTGTGATCTTACCAGACACTATGCACAATGCATGTCCTAATTAATCTAATCGAGAGATAAGATAAAAAAGATAACTCTGTGTTCCTGCCATGCTCATACATGCTCTATGCACTCTTTAAACACTCTTCATGACATGTTTATAATAAATCAGGATATTTTCAGTTTTACCATCCAATAAATGTTGACCTACTTTTACGTTTCACCTGAAGTTCATGATATGTTCGGAATAAAATCTCTCTGTTAGAGTTAAATGATCAAAGCTAAAAATAAGCTGATCAGCTTCAGTGTAATCAGTGATTTTATTTCATGTTGACGCCAACATACATGACTGCCTATCTTTCTGTACAACAGAACTCTCGGTCCAAAACAAAGAAAAAAAAATTGGAAAGGTTGAGTATCTTGTGCTTTGTTTACACGAAGTCGTACTTCTTTCATCGACAGCCAAATACACTCCCTGTTCGGAAATTTGAGAGTGATCCACAGATGAGATATCGGAAAAGTTAGATCGGATAAAGATTAAGTTTGACTTAAATTTGACGCGTTAAAATTCACTTATACCACTTCAGTTCAACCCCTACACGAACCCCTCCACCACCAAAAAAATAACACAATAATATTCTTATATTATATTTAATTAGTATTAATAACTTTTATACAGATAATATATACATAAGGAATTTAAAGACCATTTAATTTCTACATTATATTTTACGATAGCTTGGCATTATACAGTTCAAATACACCTGGCCTTCTAGTAAAGTTAGCTTTACCAATTTGCCTCCTGGGTGGTTGTCTGTGTATTATTTGTCCTGTGTTTGTGAATTGGTTGTGCACTCTCTCTTATTTAGTTGTGTAAGATGTTCAGTAGCAGAAGAAATATGTGTGTAAATACATACAGAAATCCTCCTTTAGCCAAACTCTTACAGCTCAATCTCAAATTCCTATAGCCAAAGCCGTAACATTCTGTCAAAGAATTGGTTTTCACCCAATTGTTTTGTTATGGATTTTTCAAAAGACGTACTGTTTTCTATTGTAAAACCTTGGGAGTTCATCCTTGGTTGAATATGTTTTCATTTTATTGTATTCCAATTTTGTTCACACTTGCACCACATCTAAGACATGGCTGAGATTTCCTTTTTAAAGGAGTTTTATAATCCTTTCTTTTCGTTTAATTTCCAATAACAAACTGGACTCCATATTAACTTAAAGACATCAACTGTTATACTGAACTTCCAGCCTCCTAACACAGTATGATGCAGATCGATCCCTGCTATCCGTTATCACCCAAATGAGGATGGGTTCCCTGTTGAGTCTGGTTCCTCTCAAGGTTTCTTCCTACTGTCTTCCTACTCTGAGTTTTTTCCTTGCCACTGTCGCCGTTGTCCTTGGCTTGCTCATCAGGGAACATCTTATCATTTTGATACATTTCACATTTCATACAAACTTCCATAATTTCTTTTGATTGCGTGAAGCTGCTTTGCAACAATGACAATTGTTAAAAGTGCTATACAAATAAAATGTAATAAAATTAATTGACAGCACTCTTGTTGGAGCCATAGTTCTTTTTAATTAGCCTTAACTGTAGATTAATTTACATACATTTGTACCTCAGCATTTGAACCAAATTTCAATTCTAAGACGAGAATTCTTAACACAGGGCATCTTAAGAATTCTCGTCTTAGAACTGAAATTTTGCAAGAAATTTGCCTCAGCAGGCGAAGCATTTTCAGCATACGAGCAAACGTGCACGTCCAGAGCCGTTTAAAACTCGTCATTGGAAAGCCAAGCAAAGCTAGTTTACATTATTTTTTTTGCATTTAGTGCAAGATGTAAGGTTGGTAGCAAGTAGAAAAGGGAGCCACTTGTTTTTAAAAGCAGCTGGTGCCAAGAGGAATCATAAATTGAGGTTAAGTGAGGTTTAATGTCTATTTATTTAATATTTTACTTCATTTACATGTTTTTTCTAAATGTTTTGATTGTTTTTATATACAAAAATATGATTACTGTAGTAAATTGGTAATATTTTTGAGTGACTGGAACGGATTATCTGCATTACATTGTGCCAACATTGTAATTTGTGCCATGTGACTTGTGCCAACATTTATTTTATTAATGAAAATTGAAAGGTGATATACATAGGTGTTTCCAGATCATGTAGAAGAAAAAAAAAAATGCTATTAATTAAAATAATTTAATATTCAGTGATCACCGATAACATTAAAACGAAAAAATATTAAACCCAGTATGATGTAGGTTGCCCTTGTGCCACCGGGACAGCTATGGCCCCCCCAGGGTCATGACTCCACAAGACCTCTTGTGCTGTCGTATCCGACACCAGGACGTTAGAGGATACAGAAATAAACAAAGATTCATTTTTAAGCTATGCGAGCTCTTCTGTTGGATTGGACCAGATGGGTTAGCCTTCACACCACATGTGCTGCTAAAATAATGGCTGTTACGGTTGTTCTTGATATGTGATCTCCTTTAGGTGTCCATTAGATGAAAAAGACCCAGGACTACAAGAATTGTGTACAAATTAGATAAAGGTTTTTATAACTTTTATTTTCGGTCCCAAAAACCATCATAATAACATTATATCAATAATATTAATAAAGAAGAAATAGGAAATAAAAAATGAAAATAAAATAGCTTTAAATTCCACAAACTCCATAGTTCTCCTACAGACTCATGTCCATTTGTAGGTAAAGGGGTGTGGCTTCAAGCTAAGGCGAGATGTCATCTGAGGTGTCAGTCAGGAATGTAGAGGTGGTGGATGGTGCTTGAGTGGTGGGCTTGAGGCTGTGCAGGCTACTGCTGAGAAACCTAGAACAATTCCAACCAAAAAAAAAATTTTAATTATGAGTTTCATGGCTTACAATAAAACAAAAAACATTTCTCTAGGATGCATGTCAATTACAGGACAAAAATGAAATAAGTCGGACATTTTTCCTTTGGTACCTGCTGGGACTGTGTCTCTGGGCCTCTGCTGGCCAAACGGCTGAGAATGTTTCTTTCTGACATTTGCAGCCGCACAGCAACAGGCGGTATCCTGGCAATGGTTGCTGGGAGACGGGTGACATCTGCCTTCATGTCACTCAGCAACTCCTCAAGCTGTTTCAGCACTGTTAGAAATGAAGTTAAATTGGGTGAGAATAAAATGATTACTCAGATGACATAAATAGCCAATGTTTCCGCTGCTGCAACCCACCTTTGTGCAGGACGGCATTGGCAGGCTTGTTCCCAGACATGGACTCCTTGCTGAGGTGCTGATGTGACTCAGCCAGGCACTCTACCTCACTGAAGCGTGTGTTCAGAGCCATGGAGGGATGAGAAGGATCCTCGGTCATGTTTAAATATGCTGCCCTTCGTAGCTGTTCCTCAATCACCAATGCCTGTTCCAGCAGCTAACGAGGAGGTCAGAAAAAGAAGGTTAGAAAAAAAGATGATAAACTTTTAAAATTAATAAAAACTCTTTGTACCTTAAATCTCCGGGCCAGGAACTTGTTCTTGATCTCCAGAAAGTTTCCTCTGTTCATCTCACCCTTGAAGGGTTCATTGAGGATGGCAAATTTTGCATCGTTTTGAATATCCTGCCACCGAGCGTAACCATGTCTGAGAACAAGGAGTTAAAGGCATACATACAGCCAAACTGGCACTTGCAAAGATAAGGGATAAGCATGGCTGCCATTTCCACCCCTGCATTTTGTATGTGATGAGCATCCCCTCCCCACTTTATATTAGACTATTATGTGCATTTGGGGGGGGGGGGTTCCTTCCATTCCTGATCAGTAAACTCTGAGAATAACACCACAGCCAGGCTTTACATGGTGTTGGTGGCTGAGAGGTGAAGACACTGGTTAGTTGTTTTTCTACATTTGAAATGGGGAGGCAGTCTCAATCATATATGAATGAGACTGAATTCTTGTAGCCAATTACAAGCATCAGGACACAAAAGCTGTGGTTTATTGGCAAACGATGGAGAGCCTAAACACTAAGTTGGAGGGGGGGGGGGGGAAATACTGTGTCCTCGCTTATATTGCCAGAAGATTAAATGCTATACAGAACGAGTTTACATGGGTGCTGATCTGATAAGATGTCCATGTGCAAACAGATCAGATGGAATGATTTCAATTAGATTGAAGAAAGACTGTCTTTGTTAACCCAGTAAGTGTGGAGAATTAAAATGATGCACACGAGATTTTAGTGTGGCATTTGAGCTTACTAACTTTACATTATGCACATTGCACTACTTTACTTACTACTAATACCGTGTTATTATTACTTGGAGGACATCCTTACTAAGGATCACGTGTACACTTCAGCCACATGAAACTAGAAACAAAGGATACTGTATGATGCCAGCAAGGAGCCAGTAGTCATGCCGGCGATGCCATATCTCATTGGTTTTCTTAGTAACTGTGGCTGCTCGCTCCTCATTCTGCCACAGGGAGTGCAACTCTGCAAGACACCAACATGTAAGAAATTAACCAACAAAAATGGCACATGAAGGGAAAAAAAACTTGTTCATTCATTCCTCTTACCAGTAAATCCTCCGTCTGCAATGTTGAACATGAAACGTGTCTTCGCTTTCTTCTTCTCTTCACTCACGCCTGCTGCCACAACTTCTTTGCCACCATCACCATTTTGTAATTTGGCCGGTTCTTCTGTCTTAACAGACTCCTTGTCATCCTTTTGGTCTACATGGAGAATAAAGACAGTCTCACTTTTACACTGGATTCTGTTTTTCAAATTTCAAAAGTAGGCATATATGAACCAATTGCTACCTTTCTTCTCATCTGATGCAGGAGTTGCGTCGCTCTTCTCAGTCTTATCTTCTTTCTTTTCATCTGATGACACGGAAGGTAAAAATATGTGAATTTTGTAATTTACAAAAAAGAAAAAAAAGTTTAGTTGCATATAAGTTTATTAGATGGGGATAGCAAATAATGGCAGAAATGACTGGGCTTTCACGTGTGTGCAAGTGTGTGCGCACGAGAGAGAGAATGTGAACAACTCTGACCCATGAACAACAGAGTCAAGACCTTTAACGCATGGTCTTTTTCAGCCGGATGATCCACCCTGCAGAACTGCAACCATTGTACAGGAGTGGTTTAAGAAAAAAGACCACGGCCATCAGGGAACACCACACCATAAAGGGGTGTAACTTCATCTGTGAAACTGTCCAGAATTCATAAAGCACTGAAACCTTGGGTCCATTGTTGCGAATGGTGACTCGACTACATGCTGAAGTTGTGACTGATGTGACTTGATAAGTAACTTTAAGATTAGTATATGGTCCACCAGGGCTAATGGAGCTCTAGACATGCGAGAAAGTGAGGCACGCCGGTTTAAAATGGAACAAGCAGATTTGCTAAGCTGCTAAAAGGTGCTCTATACAAAACACCTCTCCCTAGTGATTTTCTCACAAAAGCAAAATAAAGTAAAGGTCTTAGATATTTTAATCTGTTTAGTGATGGGAAAAGTTAAAATGTGGAGCTTAAGAAGGGTGCTTAGAAGCTAACCACAAACAATCAACCTAGCGTCTTTTGTGTAGTGCACCTTTGACAAGCAGTGAGACAGGGAATTTCAGATGTTTTTTTTTATTATTTTTTTTATAATGCATTTTGTGAGCAAGGCGTGTTAACTGGGGCCAACCTGCTTCCCCAAAGATTACATACACTTCATATGTAAAACCTCAGACAGCTGTGCTACTTAGGAATCAGTACACTAAAATTAATCACCTTTGTTAATGGAGTCATCTTTTTTCCTTTCAGAATCTTCTGTCTTTGTCTCATCAGAAGTCTTGCTTTGCTCAGCAGCTTCTCCAGTTTTCTTCTCCTTCTCCTCTTCTCCACTACCCGTTTTCTCTGTCTCTATAGCGGACACAGAGGCAATGTCCTTCTCTCCTTTTTCTTTCTGTTCAGCAGGTGAGGGGATCTTCTCATCGTCATCAGGAATGGCTATGATCTAAGAAAATAATTTGCTTTTAATTATAACTTTCAAAACTTCATTAGCTGGGGGAAAAAAAAAAAGAAAAAAAAAGGGATAACTGGACCCATCGTCACTCACCTCCATTTCTGACTTTTTGCTCTGCTGTTCATTCTCACCATCTTTTTTCCCTTCTTTCTCTTTTTCAGTCTCTTTAATTCCATCTTCAGTCTTGGCGGGATCTTCTGTAAAGTGTACAAAGGAAGTTTACATTATTCATTCTACCTTGCTGCTAATTAACTTGCAGTGACTGATAGCAATGAGAAGCCAGTAGTGTGTGTGCAGTGCCTCAGATTAAGTCTTGTTAATAAATAAAAACTCTGGTAGACTTCTTGTTTTAAATATCTAAATCTGAATTATTTGTAGCGGCATACTGGACTGATAGTAGTTCTAATTCTGTTTGCATTATCTTCATATAAAAAGGATCACAGGTCTTTAATGTATGCAGCACTGTTTCACCACTCTACAACAACTAGGCAGTCGTTAATATTAAAGCTAATTTCATCTGTAAGCCATGGAAAAGCTGTTGAGATGAAGCAGACCTGGGACGGGCGTGTTGGGCTGCGTGTCAGCCGGAGTGCCAGTGGAAGGAGTTTTCCCCGGTGAGTCGGGGTGTCCAGCAGCTACTTTTTTATTCTCTTCCAGCTCCATCATCCAGGGCATGGACCACTGACCATTCACGTGCTCAAACTCTTGCACCTGGGGTAGAAAATTTTTTTTTTTTAAAAAGTCAGCATACACAACCATGAGCTGCTGCAAAAGCTACAAAAGTAAATAATTGAAAAAAAAGCTATAAATATTAAATCACAATATTGTACAAGCTGTCAAACATTTATTTAAGTCATATCTGCTGTTTTCTTTTTTATTAATTAATGATTAAATCCATTATATAAGCAGGCAAACATTACTTTAAATGTTTTAAATGCTTTTACCTTCTTGCGGATTAGCGACATCACCCCAATTCGAGTGAGCACATGCTGCCGTGACAGCCCTTCTCGTGGCACACCATCAGCAAACGTTTCAGCGCCGTCAGCACCGGGCTCACACAAGTGCCTCATAAACAGAGACACATATGCCCTGAAAAAAGGGGGGGAATAAATAAAATCAGTGATGCATAATGCCCAGGCAGATTCCTGATGCACATCACACATGGGATAAACAACAAGCCGGACACATACTTGAACTCTTTTTCAGACTTCCCCCGCAGGTCTCTAACCAACCACTGGGTGGTGAAAGCATCCTGGGGTGGCATTCCATACCGCATTACGGCATTTAAGAAGGCCTTCCGTTGGCGTGCATTGAACCCCAACACCTAAAATGAAAATGCCATATTAAAGACGCTTTACTGATACTGTTTGGTTATTGATGATTTTTAATAAATAAAAAAAAATTATAATAAATAAATTTAAAAAATAAAAAACACACAAGCCTGAATCAGCTCACCTCAATGTTGCCTCCCACTCTGGCCAGCAGGGGGGGCAAAGGCTTATCCTTGTCATTCCTGAGTCCTTTCCTGTTTGGTCTCCGAGAGTTTGCTAAATTTAGAAAAATGTAATAGATCAGCAGAGTCAAAATAGCTGCATTTATGGTCACGCAAAAATCTGTTTTTAGAGCAATATGGGCCTGATGAAGTATTTCACCTTCTGCACGCTCATCAAAGTCCTCATCTCCTTCTTCTGAGGCAACAGAGTAGTCGGACTGACCATCAGACTGATCATCCTGCCAGTCTGGTGCAGGGAGGCGGGGGAACAAAAACAAATTTCAGGAACAAAATAACATTATTAGGTTCATGGCTCCTACAATGTATAAAAGAATGTCGGTGTTTAAATAAAAATTTTCCATTTCTATTAAACAAACAAAATATAAAACACCTTTAGAGTTTAACCCTATGTGAATTTGTGTTGAAACGCTCCGTCTGATACCTCTGTCCTCCTGTGATCCGTCATTGTAGTTGACTTGTTTACGGATGCGCTTGCCCTTGCCAAGGTTGCGCGCCAAGTCTTCCTGCTGCTGCTCATAGTGATGTCTAAGCAACTTCTCCCAATAATCTGGATCCACGCTCTCCTCCTGCTTTATAATCTCTCTCTGCACCTCCTCCTCCTGTTACAGAAAAACAGATATTAACCTCAGCATTCAACAAGTCAGCGAGCACTCCAACATAAGTCTCTTGTTTTAAAACCAAGGGTGTCAAAAGATTTGCTATACACCAACCTCATCGTCCTCATCCTTGACCACATACTGCGCCACTTTGAAGGAACTGAGGTACTCGTTCATACTTTGAAGCTCTGTGTCTTCTGTAGCATCCTGGTTACGGTCCAGCAGCCGGTCGATGGCTTTATCGTCATAATGAATCACACTGCTGTCCTCCTCTTTGTTTTCCCCTTTATAAAAAAATAAATAAATAAAATAAAGAAGAGGAGGAAAGTTTTTGCTCAGTATTTAGCCATAATTATTTTATGGAACATTTCTACCTTTCTAAGCCACATATTTAATCATGAAGCAGTTTTTAACAATGCTCATCCATATTCCTTATAAATACAGAGCACAAATTAAGCCCAAAACAAACTGGTTAGAGCAGCAGGTTTGAACAAGGTGATGTAGCACACTGACCTTCTCCATCATCTTTAAACAGTTCCTCTGTGCCAAATTTGAGAATGTCATCGAGTTCTTGCTTAGACATAGAGCCAGTTTTGGAGCCCAAACCGGGTCGTACCACCAAGTGGGTCAGCATCATCTTCTTCTTGGCCACCTAGGAAAAAATTCAATTCAAAGAACTTTATTAATCCCAGAGGGAAATTGCTAAAAAAAATTTAAAAAAATGAAAGTGACATACGGTTAAACT
>JAQMYL010000021.1:15061492-15074822 GCA_030014365.1 Clarias pachynema | reverse complement strand
CCCCGGTATCGGGGGACTTTTAACGAGTACGAGTACTTTAAAAAATGTGGTATCGAGGCCGATACCCGATACCGGTACATCCCTAACCAAAACCTAACTGTACACATTTAGAAACTATTATCAAGAGCAATGATTTATCAAGACAAAAAAAAAAACCCTGTCAGCAACATCACAAGGAATTTTACAGGGAAAAAGCATGGACACACATTAGCTTGTGTGTTTAGTCCTGCTAACAGCTATTTTCTTATGAAAATATCATACAGTTTTAAGTCTTTAAACAGCTTATTAGAAGGGACAAGAAGGAAAACACTGGAACTACTATAAAGAAAACATTCAAGCAGCTCATTCAGGAAAGTTAATACTGTGTGTCACGTGATCACAACTGTGTCAATGTTTCTTTTTCCTCTCTCTTGTGCTGCGGAATTGTGTGTAATCGTCTCCCCTGTTGGGTCTTGGTCTTGGATGAATCAACATCCGTGCACGCGTTTACTGTTTACTATAACACCGTGACCACATGAGTGCGCGCAAAACATATTTTATTTTGTGTTTGTAAGCGTGTGTGTACAGCACGCGTGTACTTTTTATTATAACACACGTGCATGCGTGTAAAGAAAAAGAAAGTCTCATTAGAGAGGTTAAAGATCCATTTTCTCACTCTCTGTTTCAGCTTGTCATTATGTGTGTGCGCGCACGTAATTTGACACCGTGCCCCTTCACACACACGCCTTTTTTTTCCAGACAAAACAGTCTTTCCGTTAATGTGTGTGTGAAATTCAAATAAGAGAGGAGAAAGGTTCACTGTGTAAGATAAGAAGGGGGAGACGGGAGGGGCCGATTCCTCCTATACTCTTACTTTAGATTTACACACACATTACACACACATTACACAGCGCCTGCGCGCACAAACGGAAACACTTATCCATCGGGATTTAGTTTTACTTTTTTTTAAAGGTAAAGTGCAGGTTAATCGTTTTATTTTTATTTTATATTTTGTATTAATAATTTTTATGTATTTATTTTTTTGGGCTGTGGAACGTATAATTTGAGTTTCCATTATTTCTTACGTGAAAATTCGCTTTGGTTTATGAGTGTTTTGTAATATGAGCCCACTTCCCGAGCAAATCATGATAGTAATCCAAGGTTCCACTGTACTCATATACTCATATAAAAACTAGTCATCCTCCTCCAAATCTGAAGCTACAAAAGCTGCCCTGCTTATCGGTTAACCACGCCCACTGTAGGTTTACTCACAGTGCAACGCGGACAGATCCACTCTCCATTGGGAATTTCCGGCAGGGGAGGGTTCAGGCAATGGATGTGGTATGAAGAGGGGCAGGTGTCACAGCACAGCAGCTCTCCTCCATCCTTACACACTCTGCAGAACTCCATGTGGTGGTCATCTTCTTCTGCCTCCCCTCCACCTGCATCGTTCTCCTCTTCGCCATCTGAAGCCTCCTCGCGTGCTTCCCACTGAATACCCTCCTTTTCCTGAGAGACAGTTTCAAACAGGGCTGTAAGATTAGCTAAATTTAATCAAAAGGGTTGTATTCAAAGACGAACACAAAAAAGCTCTTATAAATATACCTATACTGCTAAATCCTCTGCCTCACCCCAGTAATAAACCACAGCAAAAATGACTTTAAAAATGAATTTAGTCCATAATAACCTCTGTGACGGGAGGGAACTAAACAAAAGCATCCCTTCAAATTTGACTTCCTACTCAAGACGATCTCCTCAACTCACAGAGCTCAGTTAGTGACATCAGAACTACATGGCAGCTCCTACTCGCCACTACCTCGCCATGAATGCTAAACACGCCAGCACTCTGCTTAAAATTAACGACTATCGTACATACAGATGTTCATCGATCTACATTTCATAACTAGAGGTTGATAATGGTACAGGCTTTCCAGATAAAACTTTGGGAAAGTTCCAGCAAAAATATTTGATGAACAAAACGGTTAGCCAACAGTGAGCATGTGTCACTTACACAGTGTGGGCAGCTCCAAGTGCCTTCAGGAGCTTTCTCCATATCAGGATCCAGACAGACCATGTGATACGCTCTGGGACAGGTATCACACAGGATGATCTCTCCTCCCTGCTGACACACCTCACAGTAGTCTTGGTGGTCAGTCTCATAACCGTCAGCATCATCGTCCACTGAATTAAAATAAAAAGACAGAGTGATCAGACTTGAATTCTTACTGAAAAGTTTGCTGTGCCTAACTACACCAAGTTTGTGAACTACTCGTGTTCTCCATACCCTTCTTCTTCTTCTTGGGCTTGGGTTTCTTTTTTGAGCGACTGCTGCGGCTATTGGAGCTGTCCGACACGGAGACGCTGTTTATGCTGCCATCGTCAAAGTCACTGTCTACGTCCATGTCGTCGTCTTCACTCTTGATAAGCAAGCAATACAATTCATGAATTCATCCATCAGCTGTGGTGCAAATTATAGTGATTGGTGAGAGGAACAGGTAAACCAAAAAAAGTAAAGATCACATACAGACGAGCGCTTTCTCTTGCTGTTGAAGCCACCCAACTTGATCTTCAGAGGTGCGACTTTCTTAGTCTTGACCTTCTTCTCCTGAGGTTTGGGAGTAGGTTTGGACTTTCTGCGGGCATTAGGACCTGCGAACACAACACGTCAGTGGGTGTAAAAATATATAATAAATAACCGGTTAAATAATACAAATACAGGAGCTCGTTCAGACTCCTCGCCATGTTATTATTAAAGAAACGTCGTCTAAGCTCACCCTTGCCCTCTTTAGTCTTGGCCTTGCGGAGCGGAGGAGCAGGAGGGGGCTGCAGCTCGGCAAGTGGAGCGACTGCAGGGGCAGCGGACGGAGCTTCAGCCGCCACCATGCTCTCCACAGCTGCAGCCACATTTGCGGCTGCCAGGGCAGCGTTGGCACTGGCAGAGCCACGCAGGGGGTTGTTGGTGCTGAACTCACGCCATTTTGCCCCAAGTACCATCATCATTTTGGAGACAGCAATCTTTGGGTTCTTTGCTGCAATAAGAGGCCTGGGAAACAAAGAAAAAGTAAAAAGATAGCCAATAATATTTCAGGAAAACAAAAAGCAAACCACACAGCATTCCGCCCCATTCAAAAGTACAGCAAGTTTTTTTTGCTATACATCGAAGACATTCGGCTTTGATATCAAAACATACACTAGGTGCGATAATATTAACTTTAAATTCCTGATATTTATATCCAAGTGGGTTAAACAAACTGGGGTGGCACAATATAGCACATAAAATGTGCTTAATTTTCATTTGCATTTTTCTTGCTTGCAATAACTGCATCATCTACTGACATCACCAAAACAATACATTTTTCTTTTGCGATGCTTTTTTGATGGAGTGAAATGCTGCTCAGTTGGGTAAAAGGTCAGCTGATAAAACCTTGAACTCCTTGATCAGTGCCGTGGAAAGTCTATCCTGCGGGGACTCGGGGTACACCCTGGACAGGATGCCAATCTATCACAAGGCACGCAAACATTTCTGCATGTCTAATCTGAACATCGTTGGATTGTGGGTGGAAACTGGAGAACCTTGAGGAAACCCACCAAGCATGGGAGAACAAGTGAACTCCATTCACACAGACCCTGGGGTGGGAATCAAACCCTTGACCGTTAAGGTGTGAGGCCACAGTGCTAACCACTACACCACCCAAAACATCAGAGCTATTATTCATGCAGGTGTCTAATCAGATAATCTCAAATGAATTCTGACTGTGAAACTTTATTTGTAACTTTTATTATGGCCATACAGTTGAATTGTCCATCAAAGAAAACACAGACTAAATAACTAACATTTTCTCCACACACACAAGTTTCAGATTACTGGTGAGAACTTCTTGTTCAAACAATATCCAACTAAAAATGCGACAATAACTTCCACCTAGAAGGGAAGAAGGCCATCACAAGCTTCCTCCGAGACACATGATGTCGTCACATGTTTTACGGCCACTTGTCTTTGAACTGCTGCTCACACTACATTAGCAGACAGGAGGAAAGCGCTATCTGTGTACATGGATTCTCTATTGCATGTGAGAGTAAACCAAAACTAAGAGCAAGGACAATCTGCTCACTAGATTTCCGTGATCTTCCATTGTGCCTCCCGGGAACCTGCGTGCGATCTGAAAACTGGCCGATTCCACTCACTTGCCAATCAATCGGACAATAGTTTCTGGTCATGTTCACATCAAACTTCTGAATGTTTGATCCTTGCCTTTAACCATGACATGGTTGGTTGGTGGTACAATACAGGCTGGTCTCAGTATTTCAGAAACTGGTGAGCTCTTCATACACAACAGCCTCTAGGAGTTTATACGGAAAAGTGCAAAAAGCAAAAACATTGAGCAAGCGACAGATCTGTGTGTGGAAATGCCTTGGCAAGTCAGAGGAAAAAGGCCAAAGCAAGCTGTGTGTGTGCACGTGTAATAAATACTGACTGATCAAACATGATAGCCATTCTCAAAAATCATGTGCGTTAGAAGCTGCACAAGCTCACTGTCGAGGAGCATATGAGACATTATTGTTTCCTTATAATTCTACAGGCGCCGCACTCTGAACTATTCACACATTTTCATCCCGTGTGGTAGAAATGAATTATTTGCTCAGTTTGTTTCAAAATAATAATTATAGCGGATGACAGAGATACGCACTGCTCAGTTAAATGTTCAAATAAGTTTGAGTTAAGTTGTATTTTTTTTTTTTAAATGCTGCACTTGTTTTTTAATAGAGAAAACTAATGTTATAAGTTTACATTTAATTAATCATTAAAGTTTTGTAAAGATTTAAAATTGTAACAAAATTGAAAAATAGTGTGTCCAAATGGCATATCACACCTGACAAATTGACTGAAGGCCTTGTAGTTTGTAAGAGACCTGTAGTCCTCTTCAGTGAAGACATGGTCGATGTCCTCCATGCCCCAGGTATCCAGCAGCTGGGAGGAGGTCTTCGGCTCCTGGAAAAAGTTTTACAAAAATAAAAGTATGTTTCATTTCACACATTTTAATAATTTGCCATTTATAACGCTTTTACACACTGTTCTGAGACGTCCAAGTGCATTCTGTGAACATGTTTGCAGTTATAAAATAGTTTTAGAATAATTTCTGTCTCTTTTCCAAATATGACCCTGAGCTGACATCATCAGGTACAGAGTCAATTTGCTGGAAATGAGCTCTCTGTTATTTGCACTGCCGCAACTGTTGCGCTAATACTCACAGAGCTATCATCATCATCTTCGTCCTCCTCTTCCTCAGGCTCCTTCCTCTTAGAAACAGCCAAGCTGGAGCTCCTGTCAGCACCAGCATTATTCCTCTTCTTGTCCCTGGAGGTGCTGGCTCTCTTCTTCTTCTTCCTGCCAGGCGTATAATCACTGCCCTCACTGTCAGAACGCCCTCCAGGCCCGTCTTCCTCCACCTCGTCCACCTCATGCCCTTCTACAGGCTCAGGGGAACTCAGGGGAACATCCTGGAGGGGGGCATACATATATTCTAATACAACCAAATATTCAAAAATAGCCCGTTTTTTTATATCAGTGTTTCGGTGCAGTTTGACCTATACAGCCTCTTCAGTAAAGAGGGACCGAAAAAGAGGCATTAAAATATTTACAAAAAAAAGTTACATGTGTGGTATCTGTTTGGCGTACCTCCCTACGAGAGCGCTGCCTCTTGCTGCTTTTGTTCTCACGACTGCTCTTCTTGGCTTTCTTCTTCTTTTTCACTTTTGGGGCTTCGTTCTCTGACAGGTCTTCCTCTAGGTCATCATCTGTAGAAAAGACAGATGGGGCAAGATCTTAGATTTCATTCACATAAATACATGTGCCTTCTATAAGCACACTTTTTTTTAAACCCTACCAAAGTTAGCCAAAGTTTCCTTTTTGGTTTGTTCGGTTTTCTGCGGTGTGGCACACAGACAGCAAAGAACTGATAGTGTGAATCAGATTTGGACTCAGCAAAAGGACAGTGAGCATAATTTATTTATTTTAAATATATGCATAAAATAAATAAATAAATACAGGCCATTCAGCAACAAGACCTGATCTATGTGACATTGCATGTGGAAGCACTGCTTTGTGAAAAGTGATGGTACATATTTCAGTATCATAGCCTCGGCTAATGTCAGTCTAAAGCCTGGATATTCATGTTTCATTAATATAAACAACCAAGGAAAAACAAAACAAAAGGAGACAGGTCTATAACCAGTTTGCACACCCAGTTTTCACACGATAAATTCTGTAACTCATTTTTGGCACAAACTGAAAAGAGAACAGAAAAGACAAGAAGGCTGGAGCCTCCAGCCTGGCATCATTTAAAATAATAATAAAAAACAGGCTGGTTCAGCAATAAGACCCCCTGTGTGTGTGTGTGTGTATATATATATATATATATATATATATATATATATATAAAAACTGACTTGGCATGTAGAAGTACTACTTTGTAAAGTGACCGGTCCAAGTACCGAGTACCATAACCTGGACAAAGGGACCGCCTGTATACTGTATATGCAGGTCTATGACCAGTTTGTACATCAAATTCTGTAACTGCAAAAACTGAAGAGAGAACAGAACAGAAAGGACACGAAGGCCGAAGTAGTGTGGCTTCCTCCCTGTGTGTGTGTGTGTGTGTGTGGGAAACCCCATTACGAACAACTGATAAGTGACGTCCTTAAAGCGCCCTTTCTCGTGTAAAAAAAAAAAAAATCACGACGGAAAAGAGAGACAAAACAAAAACAATCGACTCGTCATGTTTCTGTTGATCGGAAAACGGAGTGTATTTCAGCAGATCGCTCTGTAAACTCGGCCCTCTGATATAAACATCTGCGAGAAGCGTGGACTCGACACCAGCACCACACACACAAGAGAGAGAGAGAGAGAGAGAGAGAGAGAGAGAAACACCGGTAGGCCGCAGACAGCCATGCCGGGAATCAGCAGCTCTCCACAACGCTAACCGTAAAGCCGTAAAGTTTAGAGTTTAGTGAATGAGGTTTGGTACCGGAGTGTTTAGTGAAGAACCGCCCGCGATTTACCACAACGAGCTGCTGGTGTTTAACCCGGTTAAAGCCATTAGCAAGTTAGCGAAACTAACATCAGTGGGCGAAATGTCACCAAATAAACTATGAACCAATGAAAAAAAACATATCAGATATTTATATTACATTACAAAAGGATGAGTTGAAGTGTGTCTCAGTACAGAGGCTTTTCCCTTCAGTTCTGTAACAATTTTATCACACACACACACACACACACATAAAAAGAGACCTACCTTGCATCAATGACAGCTCTTCTGTCGCTCCGAAATCATCTCTATCGTCCTCACTCCCAGACATGGTGTGTGTGTGTATTTTCACCGTCTGGCCTCAGGCTTAAACACTTCACACTCCTCTTCCTCAGTGCTGTGGTTTCCGAGGGAGGGCGGGAGAAGAGCCGGTTTCGAAGAGGTTCACATTAAAAGCACATTCAGAAAAACGGAAGTTGGTCAGTGTAGCTAATGAATCTCTCACTGGGTAGTTAATTTCTGTTATTTTAGAATCATAGAGATCCGTGTACGTTTAAAAAATATGAAAACAAGCACAAAAAAGGCCAGTGAAACTTGTACACCCGGTAGAATCGTTCCTCAGGCTAGCGAGGCTAAATCTGATTAGCTTTGTGCTAACTGTTAGCTCTTTCACATCGAAGGCTAACGCGCAGAAGCGCGTGCGTACGCAAAGCTAGCTGCACCGGCTAAATGTGCGCGCGCGGCGGATTCATCCTGTGATGTTTCTGGGAAAAAAAACTTTGCTTTATTATTATTATTACCGACGGATTCCCGATTACTGAGATTCACCCAATGATGATACGAGTAGACAATGTAACGCTAATGTACTCACACACAGCCTGAGTGTAGCCGATGGTTGAAACAGAAAGGAAAAAAAACGTGAGGCGGTCTCCGGGTCCCCTGTCTCCCCGGTGTCCCCTGTCTCCAGCACTAAACTGCCTCCTTCTGTGTAATTATAAAGCTGTAGGATTTTCCGCGGTGTACGGTCCGTCCGCCGTCTCTTCCTCTCCCACTAACACCCCTTGCATACACACAAAGAGATCAGGGGGCAGACATCCCATAATAACCCCCTACACACATATATACACAGACTCACCCCTCCCCCCACTCTGCATAGTTACCTTGCAACATACAGACCATAATAATGCTCACCCCCCCACACTCATACACACTCTCTTCCCCATTCCACCATGGCCCTTAGCAACCGTTACCATAGGGACATTCACCCCTCCCATACTCTTGAACATCCCATAATAATAATGAGCACAGTCACTGACATCCCACAATAAGCATAACTCCAAAAAGAGAGAGCAAGAGAGAAAAGCAAGTCACATGGCAACTCAACACCACATGACTACATCCTTTCATCCAGATCATTGATTCGCTGTTCATGTGTGTTGAGTCACTGTAAGTACAGTAGGTATAGGTATAGGACATGGGATGGTCAGGTAATAACTAAATATTATAAAAATAGAAGAAGCAAGTCACATGAGTTTGTCTAAAAATAGCAAATCCACATAACTCCACCTCAAATAGTTTTGGAAAGGCCCACTACATACTTTTTATAGTATTTTATTATCACTATGTCTATACTGCAGTTGGATCACAACCATAGTCAGTATAAGAGCTAACACAGCAGATCTAGTGTAAGCACGTCTGTCCGTATGATCCTTGTATTTACCAGTGTATCTGGAAGTTGAGTCATGCCAAGTGGACTTCTGCTTGGATGCCCAGTTAAACGTATCTACCTAACAAGAAAGAAGTCCAGTCGACATGACTCAACTTTCAGATACCCTCACCTGAATGACTTCACAGACATATTTACCAGTGTACTAAATCTGTGTAAATAGAGTAAAACAATATGTTTGTATAAAGTTGGAACTGGACTGGAAGCATGTGAACCTTTATGTGCACTACTCAGCTATTCCATCCAGTTTGCATACATAGTCAATGCAATGACGGCCTCTATGTGCAGCATGAGGAAGAAACCTGCGTTCCTATCAGTGTTATAGACTTTAGCAACAACAAATATCTTTGTGCTTTTGCTGTTTAGTGTTCTATGTAAGGTATAATATTATTGTATACTGTTGTATGATAACCCACTGTTTAATAATGTTATTCTTCTATTGTAATTTTTCACAACAGTTAGCTTCCAATGTCCTTTCTCTATTGTCACATACACAAACATATACAGTATGATATGCAGTAAAATGCTTAATATAGGAAGTTAAATACAGGAGGTAAATTCATGGTATCATCAACTGTTTGTTTTAAATGTCACACCTACCCCACTGTAGTGGTCTTCGTTAGGCATTCAAATTCTGTTGCCCTTTCTTAGTCAGGCACATCTAACAGGATCTTCTGTAATACCCAGAAAACTGCTTATCTTCAAGATCCTAGAAAAGGTTGTAGCACAGAAGTTATGCTTATACCTACAAAAGAAGAAAATTTATGAAATGTATCAGTCAGGATTTAGGCCTCATCACAACACAAAGACAGCACTGGTTAAAGTGGTAAATGAACCACTTACTGGCCTCTGATCAGGGCTGTGTTTCCTTAGTTGTGCTTGAATTTAGTATAGCTTTTTGATACCATTGATCATACTAATGCTATAGGAGTTAAGGGAACTCCAATCTCCTGGCTCAGGTCTTATTTGACTGACCATTAACAGTTTGTAATGTAAATCATGACTTTTCTACATGCGCTAAAGTGAAGTTTTGTGTTTCACAGCATTCTGGCCCACTGCTTTTTCTCTCTACATGCCTCCTCTGGGTAATATTATTCATAAACAGTGTATATTGTTATGTTGATTACACTTAGGTATACTGTACATCTTAGCAAAGCCAGATGAGAGATACCAGCTTAATGAAGTTGAGGAATGTGTAAAGGATATTAGACAATGGATGCTCACAAACTTCCTTATACTTAATTCAGACAAGACATAAGTATTGGTAATAGGATGTAAGAAGTAAGAAATAAGCTTTCTGATTACACAGTAACTTCAGATGGCATTTTTCTTTCATTATGTGCAGCAGTAAAAGACCTTGGTGTGAATATTGATTCTAGTCTTTAATTTGAAGCTCATGTAGATAATATTAGTAAGATAGCCTTTTTCATCTCAGAAACATTGAAAAGATATAGTATATACTGTATATTAAGAAATATTAACTAGTTCATACTTTGTTACCTCTAGGTTGGACTACTGTAAGGCCTTATTGTCTGGATGTTCTACCAGGTGCATAAACAAGCTACAGTTAGTCCAGAATGTAGCAGCCAGTGTCCTTACTACAACTAAAAGATACAAGCTCAGCACCCATATCTAATCCACTGCATTGGATACAGATGAAATTGCTGTTGATTTAAAATTGAATAGTTTTGCGCCATGGTACCCAAATGAACTTCTAGTATTTTATGATCCACCACGCCTACTTTGATCAAAAGGCACAGGCTAGTTGTTGATCTTTGTATAATGAAAACCACAGCAGGGGGTAGAGCTTTTTCTTACAAAGCCCCAAAGTTATGGGCCAGCCTTCAAATTAATGTTCGAGACTCAGACATAGTCTCAGTGTTTAGGTCTAGGCTAAAAACCTATTTGTTTAGTCAAGCCTCCTAAGAATAGATTTGTTCTTAGGTAAAGGTACAGATCTATGGTCATGGACGTAGAGCTTCATGGCTTCACGTAGAGCTGTATGCCCCCACACTCATTGAACACACAGTTTTCAGGTAAAGTGATTGGTTGCTTTACTACACATGGAGTCTTCATGTCTATGTTTCCTTCTGGCTCTCCCTTTCAGTTATGCTGTCATAGCTAGTTTTGCCAGAGTCCCTACTGGTACTGTACTCTGCACAAAGTATTCATTGAACGTATCCATTACATGACAGTGAGCATACCTAACTTCTCACTCTCTCTCTCTTTTTCTCTGCACTTCTGAGTTACCAGTGATGCTGACCCCTCCTGCCCGCTGACCCAATCTGATGAATCCTGGTGTACCTCTTCTGGTTGGACATTATCATCATCTAACATCTAAGACCTCCTATTATTTCCTATTATACAATTGCACGTTTGACCTCAGAACACACAGAAGGGATTTATATATGGTCATGTTTTCAGGTACCACTCATTGTCGCCATGCCTTGCTGATTATGGATAAATATTATTTTATATCCAGCATTTTTTTTTTTTAATTAAAGCTGGCTTTGACAGTGTAAATTGTTAAACATTCTTTACAAATAAAATGGTAATTAATTGAAAAAAATCCCTGCTATCTCTCACTCACTCCCTTATATTTTTCTCTCCTTTGCCTCATTTTGACCATGTCTAATTTCCTCTGACTCAGCAAACTTCCTCTCTGATTGTAATTTTTTTTTTTTTCACCATGGGTCTTATGGGTCTTTTGCCTCCATTCAGCCCTCTCTTCTTTGTGTTCATTTTCTAATGCTTTTTTAAAACCCTTTTCTTACAAGCTCTCTCCCAAAAGAGGTAAAGCACAGGCACACACAGCAGCAGAAATGAGGCACATGTATATTTGAAAGTTCTGTCAACCCTCTCCACCGCCCAACACTTAATACCAAATGTTAACACCAACATCCCATAATTCTAGATATAGAGGTGGTTACTCAGCGGCACCCATCCCCCACGCTATGCTCAACTAGCACCAAGCATCCCATAATATAATTTCTGAGTCAAAATAAAGTACAGACCATAATATTCTTCCTGTGCCGACAGTTGCCATGGAGATAAGCAGACGAGATGGTTGGGGGTTGGGGGGGTCAGATTACTGCATATGCCAAAATGCAGACCATAATATTCTTTATGCTAGCATCCTTCACCACACACATACACACACACACACACACACACACACGCACACACAATCTACATCTACAAACATCACTAAACGTTACTGAGTCACTAAGCTAAAGAAAAACATATGGATTTCATTGTTAAGGCCTCACCGATAGTCAGGCAGAAAAACACAGAGGATGATGAAGAGAAAGGCAAATGAAGATGTGGAGTCATCGATAAAGGATTAGGCAGATAAATGGGCCGATAGTCCACAGAACAGACAGGTATGACAGACACAGAGATGCAGCATGAAATGACTAAGAGGAAAAACACAAAGAGGGCAACATTTCCTGTTACTGTCACCATTTTTAAATGAATGTTGAACCACCCTTTGATCATTTTCTTCCCGTAGTTAATATTAGATATCAGTAAATGGTTGCAGGTTCTCTCAGCTTTTTCCAACAGCCCTTGCACTTGACAAAAGCTGAAATGTATAAAGAGTATTGATTTTACTGAGTAAATATCAGAGCTTCTGATGGTGTGGAACAGTAAAAAAAATTCTATAGGAATGAACTTTGGAATGTGTTTCAACATGGAATGTGAACTCATATATCATGAAACATGACTTCTGCATCCATGTAAAAACTGCACCTGAATACAAATGCCTTAAAAAGTACACCCACAGTAAGCCAGCCTCTGTGCTGTATCTGGAAGCCCTGTCACATGATCGGTATTTTGTAGGTTAAAACCATGAAAGGTGAGAAGCAAAAAAAATGAGAAAAGAACATACGAAATAGGCCGGATTCAAACCATAATATTCACCCCCTCCACCCTTTCCTCACCGACTTTACCCCTCCTCCACATAACAACGCAGACATCCCATAATGTGCTGGGTGACAAGAACACCCTGTCCCTCCCCCCATCTCGCCGCCACCCCATAATAATCAAAGAACAGGAGTACTAATTCACGGCTTGGATTCTGCTGTACTCTTGCAGTCTGTTGAAGCCAGGCTGGCTGTGACGTCTGCAGTAAATTTTCTCATCCACTCTCCCTCTCTCTCCTTTTTTTTTGTTAAAGTCAGCATGCTGTATAACCCCAAATCACCCCAGGCATATGTATGTACATACATTCTAGAAAACCATTTTGAGTGTAAACACACTGTGCTAGTCTGATGTAAATCTCCTACCTGGATTAAGTCTGTCCCTTTTTGACTACTAGAACCTGCAGGCTAAACAATGGCAGCGGTATGTGAATCTTTCTCTGAGTTGTGTTGTGGTTTGGAATCAAGGCCATGAAATAAATATTTGCATTAATTTCTATGTTCATATCTTTTTACATTTTCACCCTCCCCAAAAAGGAATGAAAATAACACACATGCACATGCCCTCCCCTCCCTCTACTACATGAGGCCACAATGTGACAAAACAAAGAACATCCCATAATATCAAAATCAGCCTCACCACTGCAGTAAGCATGGCAACTGACTGTAGTATAAGG
>JAQMYL010000021.1:15037946-15049741 GCA_030014365.1 Clarias pachynema | reverse complement strand
CAACATTTGCTGTAATGTAATCGCATAGGCTGACATCGCGATTGCGATTGCGATATTATTAATCGTGCAGCACTACATGAACTTTATATTTCTTCATTCTGACTGAACATTCATGCGGTTCAGATCAGACCGTTCTAACTCAAGTGTTTACACAATGCCAGAGTATTATTCCCCTTATTACTGGAGAACTAGGGCCCATGTAAATGCACATACTGAAGCTGTGTGTCTGTTCAATAATAATAATCATGAACTCCTGGGCACCTGGCCATGAAAAAATGTGGCACGGAAAGGCTTCAAATATGTAAAATTCAACAAAACTTTAGTTTCCTCTTTGACGATCTTTTAGGTTTCCCATCATTAAGAATGAATGGTCCAGATTGTCATAGTAAAGTTAAATTTCACAACGCCGATGATTCACACAAGAAAATATTCCACTTTAAAAGCTGCCGGTAGAAGCACAGTGAATATAGCCGTGCTTCCAAACTAACAAAAATGAAACGGGTAACAAAACATTCCTGAACAACTAAAAAGGTAAAAGTTTACAGGAAATGAAAGCATGCTCTGCGTTTTCATATCCTAACCTATGAGCTGAGCATGAGCTGCACGACAACTTCACCTCAGAATGGAGGTTTACTAAACGAGAGATTTGGCTTACTGTAATATTAGCCGTGTAATATTCTTAACATGATTCAACGGGCCTAGCAGTAATCAGGCTTGGTGTTGGCAAGTGAAATAAAATAAATAAATAAATGAGGTTAATCATGGTTCATTCATGATTAACCAAGGGGGCTATTACTTTTTCACATAGGACCAGGTAAGTTTGGACAGTTTTTTCCCCCTTAATAATAAATGAAATCCTCATTTAAAAACTGCATGTTATTTTCACTCGAGTTATCTTTGTGTAATATTAAAATTAGTTTGATGATCTCAATGGTGTGAGCGTTATCTTCACAGCACTGTACAAGATGACTCATGCATGCGGAAGCAGCATTTATGAAAATAAGCCACAACTTAACCATGCACATGTATGAAATGCAGGCTATGAGACTCAAACAGCATTTATACTCTGCTTTAGTTCCTCCACACATTACACGGTCACAGTACATAACTAGCAGCATGACATGCTCGACCCTTTGACTTTAAGCAATCCTAAATATTTTAATCACAACAATGTGAACTGTTTTCATCCTCACCTTGACTGTCTGTATGTCTGCATTTTAACAATCAATAGTTTGAATGTTCCACAACGTTAAATTCAAAGTGCCTGTTCTCATTTACAGTAAGTCTCCTCTGAAGGTAATGGAAAGGCGAGACCAATTCTTCTGTATCATTTCCTGATATTTGCGTAAATGTGTTAAACAGCTTTAAACATGGCTCTTTGGGTGAGCAAAAGTATCGGAAGAGTCTTCAACACTTAATATCTGGTTGCAGATGTATCTCTTGCTTGCAATAACTGCAAAAAGGCCTGTCACTCACTGACATCACTGAACTGCTGCATTTGGTTGAGCCCCATCATCAGTAAAGATCAGTGAGTCTGTTCCAGAAACAGCCATGCAAGCCCAAGCCATGACACCACCACCACCACCATGCTTCATCCATCAGCTTGTATGTTCTGGATCAGAAGTATGTATCCACACTTTGGCCTTTCCATCGATTCAGAAGAGGTTAATCTTGGTTTTAGATAATTTGTAGCTCATCTGTGTATTTCTTTGTGAATTCAAGTTCGTCCTTCTGATTCTTACTGCATGTTTTCCAATGGTTTTGGTCTTTTTCGGAACATTACAGTGTGGTACTGGCTATGCCCAGTGCTTGTGCAATGGCTCTGATGTTCTCTCTTACATAGATGTATAACAGCTTGCTTTTCTAGTCTTTTGGACTTTCTGGTCTTCATGTTAATGCAACAACAAATGCAGTATTTACAGGTTAAACCCAAGGCTCACGAAAGCTACTAATTGTTTAAAGAATCAACATGAAACATCTCATACACATATTCTGAGATTTATGATCACTCAAAAACAGGAGGGTTGATTCAAAAGGTCCAATTGTTCTAGATGTAAATATCAGGAAATGAAAGCTACATTACTGGAATATCAGCTTAAACTCATCTTTGAAAATGCAAAAGTTTAATTGGATGTCAATATCTTGTTTCATGGCTATTGACATCTGGCATGTTGCGTTACCGCCACCAATAGTTCACTCTCTCTAATCGGCATTTTAAAGCTGATTTTCCAGTCCAGTCATCCTTGACAAAGCCATTAAATGCTTCCTTCCCTGATCGGGCCACGCCCATTCTGACATACGTTTATTATTGCCTTCTACACTCCCCAGTTTTTGGATTGGTGACATCACGTCTAGCCTCTCCAGCATGGATTTCCGGCACGAGAGCAGTACATGCTCGACAGTACTGTCAATACAATTGGACTGCCGTTCCAATACTTTTGAAGGTGACTGTATATTATAGCTGTGATAGAAAGTCATTCCTTCACAAACCTCCCTCTCACTCAGTTTCACAACCAAGAAACCAGAAAGCCCTGTCCTGAAGACTTTCCTGAGCTGGTAAACTTTACACCACTGTGACTGCTCACAAAGCAATTACACTCAACAAACACTCCTATGTTAAATAAAATGTTAATTAAAAACCTCAACGATTACGTTTGACTTTGATATACAACACATTTTTTATTGTTAGTCTTAGATTATGTATGTGATTAAATATTCCATTATCTACTCTTGAGTTCTGTTGCTATGATTTAGCTGTGAAGACACTGAGGGACAAACAGAGTCTAACAATGCTACCGATCCCGTCGCCTGCGTGATCCCTTTACCTGCAAATGGAGTGTGCTGTCAACTCGCTGCCGCTCCTCACGCTGCCCCAATGTTTCGGCAGCCCTTACATCTTCCTGTCATATGCGCCGTCGCTTTCTGATCTGGGGTTTCAATAGCTATAAGCTCGGCCCAATGTACGCGTTTTCACCGTAGCCACCGCCATACCGTTGCGTTCGGTGAGGACGCCGCTTAATGGTACATTCGGTGAGGACACCGCCAACAGTCGGTGATTAGCGCCTGTGACATGTCCACAATATGACATAAAAGCTAATAATCGCATGTGACTACATGTGCAGACACCAGCCGTCCACTGGCCACTCATCCGCCGCCTGCACAAGCAGAATTTCCATTTTATATATACTGTGTGTGTGTGTGTGTGTGTGTGTGTGTGCGTGTGTGCGTATGTGTGTATATATATATCATTGTAACAATATGTAACATTGGCACCTTACAACCTAACATGTGAATGATGTTATACAAGAGCCACTAACAATACAAGCTGTGTTTAATTGATTCACTAAACATTCGCAACTGACATGTCTGTTTATGTAATGAAACATGTATTTAAATACATTTTATTTTATTATTTAAACATGCTACATACTGTTGCCAAATCGCACTCCTGAAAGATCTCAGACCGATCTCACCTCACTCCTGCTTTTATACTAAATCCGCTTTAGTTAAATTTCTTTCAGGGAATTCAGTCCTATCCTGAGCCGTATGTAGACCGTGTGCTCTGTGATGCAGCTTGTACAGCACGTTTCAGTCTCACACAGTTATTTTAGAATCAGATCAGCAGCACATTACTTAGACCAGTCCAGACCCAGACACTACTGGAGCCAGAGACGCACACACGGGTTCACCTGCTGGGTCATGAGATATTAGCAGCCTCCATCCAGACTGCTCACTGGGCTATAAGGAGGGGCTCTCTGTATAGACATGAGTTTCAGCTCTGTGAGATTAAATATTTTATATTTTGGAACAAATAACATTTTTGCAAATTCATTCAACTGATTTATCTTTGTTTTAAAAATATACACTGAAAAAAAGTAGCATAGACCAGTATTTTATTTCTCCACCTTTAGCTTTGATTCACACATGAACTGGACACCACAGTGTGTGTGTAAAGTGATTCTTCCTGCTCCTAGAACCACTATTTTACAGTCCGAGTCCTGGAATATGCTGCGTCCCATCAGGGAACAAAAACTCCATAGATGTGATAAGCTGCTCATTCAGTACATTCAGGTCGTCAGCTGACTTCATTTTGTTGCCACATAACGTTGTGAACGCACAGTGAACAGTAAAGTCAGTGTTACAGATTTAACAACGAATACGTATGAATGTTATTTAATTTAAAGATAACGCTTAACTCATTTAAAGGGAATAAGTGTTGCTGTGTTTAGTCTTCATGCCGTGAGCAGACATGTTTATTTTGTACTCCAACACTTGCTGAATTCCGAGTCCAAGAGACGCTCTCGAGTTCTTAATTGAAGGCATTTTCTTTGCATATTTCTGGCTGCAGGGCAGGAATGATTAACTATAACCCCTATTTGAATGCAGGATTACTATCAGCAATTATATGGGCTTCTAGTGAAAATACAAATAGTACACAACCTACTTTTTTTTACCATTACATCAATTGACTAATGAGCTTTCAATTAAGTGAAGATATGTCACAGATTGGATTCCATTATTGGGAATTAAAACAAATAAATCAAACTTTATATTATTCATTTTCAACTATAAACAGTAAATAACTAAATATATACACACGTTACTGAAGTCCCACAAAAGCCTGAATGTAGATGGTGAAGCCAAAGACACTGGAATATGAGCTGTCGAGTAAATTTTGAGGAGATTTGTGATCTTTTTTTTTAAAAATTTAGAGTGGTAACACACTACTGTTTTATTAAGAGTCTGCATGCTGCATAGAAATGAAAAATGACATGCTTTGTTGGTCATTAGTATCCCATGCACATTTGTTCCATCATATTTTAATATAAAACCAAAAGTCAAAACACAAGAAATGTGCTCAATTAAAACATGGGGGGTGGGATAGTGGAGAAGAAACTTTTTAGTTTTTTTTATCAGATGCAAGTGGTGTGACCTGGACGTTTTCACTTGTGGATTTTTATTATTTGTTTTACCTGACAACGTGCAGCCTTTTGAAGATTTATGGTTAACCAGCAGCTCTTCCTGCACAGGGCTTTTAGCTTCAACAGCATCAAAAGTAGAATGAGCTTCTGCGAGCTCAAACAAGTTCACTTTGTAAAAAATAATCTAAAATAAATAATTAATTAACTGAACAGGCAACAGTTCACAGTATCTATGAGCAGGCTAAAATTCTTTATAATAATTGACAATCATTAAACTGCAAAACTGATCAAGTTGTGGCACCGAACATAATGTGCCCTGTACATACACAGATACGGTCAATTTGTGTGTGTGTTTGTGTGTGTGCGGTTTGCTACTTATTCATTTAAGATTATCGTTTTTACTTTTAAAAATTATCTGAATTACTACACCTGTGTTGAGCTCGCTGAAATGCGTTCTGCTTTCGGTGCTTTTAAAGGTACAATAAAACATGCTTCAGGAGGAGATGATTAACCGTAAATCATCAAAAGGCTGCAGGTTTGACTTAATTAAATAACATTTATGATCTTCAGGGAAAATAAAACGGAACAAAAGTGAAAAATAATCTTCACACTACTTGTGTCCCATGGAAAAATGGAAAAGTGAGCATGCGTTATCATTTCTTTTTTCTATTTTTGATTCGAGCACAAAGTCAAGTAACAAGAGGTGTGTGTGTTTTTTTTTTTGTTTTGTTTATAGAAAAACGAATTAATGAATTGTAAATGGGTAATCTATAAATCTAATAAAACTGTAAAGATGCAAGATGAGTAATAGAACACATCAAGATGTTTTTTGGAATTTTTGTCTGTCTGTTTGTGCACGCATCACGTAAAAACTACTGAACAAATTTTAATGTGGTTTTCACATGTGTATGTGGCCGAGCTTGAGGTAACATATAGGCTTTTGTTTTCACTGCAGTCAGCCCACAAGATATGCTACTTTGAAATTTAAATGGAAAATACCCTCATATCATTCAAACAAATAGACCTTAAAAAAATTATTATTAGTTCTTCTCAAAATTCAACAGATGGCAATGTACATTTTTTAATAAGCGCTTATGAGTGTGCGATTAAATTTCACGCAAGTCGCGGGCACATCCCGTGAAAAAAATTATATTTTGGGGGTGGGGGTGGTATTTAGAAAGTTATGTTTGGATTTTTTTTTTTTTATCCATAAACAAAAAATACATTGTATTTATTTATTTTTTAAAATAATATTTTAAACTGTGTCTGACATTTTCTGCACATATTTTTTTTAAAAATATTTATTTATTTGTTTGTTTGTTTGTCGATGATCTGCAGGATTTTACAGTTCCTGCATCGCAAAATTTTAACAAAGCCCGCAAAGCAAGTTTGGGAGGAGTTTGCTGAGGCATTTTGTTTTTCTTCTTCGCAGTCTGGATTTGTCTGTCTCCACCAGAACTATCAATTATTTGTTTTGTTTATTTGCCCTACTGAGTCCACAGACATTTCTACAGCTACATTAAGTACAGGAAGAATGGGATTACAGGGAACACAGTGGAGATTCCTATTCAATACCGTTTCATTTCGCATAAAAAGTGGGTGTTGTACTCGTACACATAAACACCACAATGTGCCAGGACATGACAAAATCCAGACAAGATCGGTAATACCAGGTACATGTGGAAACTCATCTCTCCGTTATAACAGCTGGATCCTACCGTCATAAACATCACGGTAGATACCGCCGCTGCTGCAGATTCCCAGGGTGCTTGGACCCACGGTACTCATTTACAACTCTGTATTTTAATCTCTACTTCCTCTCTTCAATTCCTCTCTTCCCTTTCACATCTCACTGCATCTTTGCTAATAAGGTTTTATCTGCTAAGGGACATTGATTAATGCTCTAAACTCACCGTAGGCACGTATTCTGAAGGGAACTTGTTGGTTGTGTAGGAGATCAATAAGCAGGTCTTTCCCACTGCACCGTCTCCAACCACTACGCATTTTATGGTCTGCATCTGAGGGAAACAGAAAAACAACAACAACTGAATGCATAGTGATACGGAAATGAATCTATTAATATTGTCACAAGTATGGTGACAAAACTGTGATGTATTTGTGTGCATGTGTGCGAGCGTGTGTGTGTGGTTAGACTGTTGCGCATGGAGAAGAAGAATAAATTAAAGAGATAAAGAGCGTGACTGTGTGTGATCAGCAAGGACATTAACTAACACACACACACACACACACAGAGGCAGATGAAACTGGACCTAGTGTTCTGATCTCACCGATGTGATGATGACGCGTCTGAAACACAAACGCCTGCATGACCCTAAAATCTCTCCCACTTTTATCAACTATATCATAAATCTATATAAATAAAAGAAAGGTTTTGTCACAGCATCACGCAAAACTGGCTGGACAGAATCGAATGGAATTTTCGTAGTACTTAGATATTTGCCTGAAGTTAAACCGGCACCATAAACAAAATCAAAATGTTGAGTAGAGGTGAAGTTATGATCAGTTATGTTCAAGATTATAAACCGCAAGTTTTGACAGCGGTTTATTTAATGTCTTAAATCAACCGCTGGTCAGAATTTATTGTAACTTTTGCAGTCCTTAGATATCTGCCTAAAGTTTAACCTGCACCATAAGTGAAATCAAAATGTTAAGTAAAAGTCTTTTTATGAACAGTTATGTGTCGTACTTTAAAATAAGCTACTAATAATCTATTTGCTCAATGAAAACAAATACCTGCACCAATAGATATTAATTAGAAAAGATAAACCAAATCTTTTTACAGGGATAAGTTCATATTTTCACAGCTGAAATAACAGCGCTGAAGTGGTATGATTGCATTTTAATGCACAAAACTTCATCTTTATCCGATCTACTTTTTCGATTTCTTATCTGTGTATTTGTCTGACGACGAAAGAAGTACAACTTGGTGTAAAACAAGGTGTAAAATACTCAACCTTACAAAATGTGATTTCTTTGTATTAATAATTTAGACAGAGAGTTTTGCTGTACAGAAAGACAGACATATACGTGGGCTTCAACCTGACATAATAATAATATTATTATTATTATTATTATCACTGATTACATTAAAGCAGATCAGGTTATGTTTAGCTTTAACCTTTAACTCTTTCTACAAACTTAAACTAGTTATACATAAACACAGCCAGATGGAAACTTGTCCAAAAGACATGGAGCTGAAATCAGGGTTAAAAACACAATCTAGTTCTACTCTCCTGACAAAAGACACAGTGAAGACCATGTGCAGTGGATCATGAATGTCCCTGTACAGGGTGTGTGTATGTGTGTGTGATCACACACTTCCGCATAACTAGCGTAGAACTATTTCATGCTCAAGAGCAAAGATCATCGAGCAAACCTACTGGTTTAGAGAACAGCTGATTTAAAACTGAAAACACACACACACACACACACACACACACACACACAGGGCGTCTGTGAAATGCGGAATTGTGTCAGAACAAACTCCTGAGTGTGTTAGCACGCTAGGCAGGGTACTGCCCTCACACACACACACACACACACACACAAACAAAAGACTTAACTACACCGGCTGAGGATAAGAGCTGGGTTAAAAACAAGCATTTTCATATCTTTAACTCTGTAAAGAATAAAAGGGGAGTTTTAAGGCGAGTTTAAATCTCATTAGCGGTGTGAGAGAGTGTGTGTGTGTGTGTGTGTGTGTGTGCGCGCTAGACAGGAAGTCAGGCCAGTACAGAAGTTATCGTTAGCTAAGCTAAGTGTAGAGTGCTCCTGTACCGCGCGTGTGAGGGTTCAGGCACGAACCCATGAGTTTAACGGAGTTTAACTGACGGACTGAGACTTTTCTCCGTGTTTCAGGAGTGTGCGCGCGCGATGCGAGCTGTCAGACTCAACAACAGACAGTTAGCATGCTAGTTAACGAGAAAGGAAACGGAAACAAAACGACTTAACAAAGCTCACCGGTAGACTAAGTCAAACTAATTACCGCGCAACGATTACACTCATTACAATTTGATCAATACAAAGTCAGTAGGGCGTGTGTTTTAAACTAAATAAAGCGATTTAAATCTCAGCAGCTCACCTTCGAGTCTCGGCTGCTGGTCGCTGCGGCTCACATCCGGGTCCTGCGGGGCACAGCGCCGCGCTCACTGGGCGTGTTCAAGCCCCGCCCCCTTTCCAGAGCTTTAAAGACGTAGTGCGTCTCAAAAAAAGTGTTTTTTTCTCCTCCTGAAAAAGTGAAATTCTCATACATTCTAGACTAGCTGATGAAATAGTTAAAAGGTTAAAGCTAAAAATAATCAGATCAGCTTTAATGCAATCAGGGATATTATTACTATTATTATTATTATTATTATTTCAGGTTGAAGTCCACGTACATGTCTGTCTGCAACAAAAACACTTTAATTATTTTCAACTGTAATTTCACAAAATTGTGTTTGGTGTGATAACATTATATGGTATTGGTTCCCTTGATTGGTGGCTAAATATTAGGAAATTTTACAAAATGTACTTAGTTCACGGCAAGATTTAGGATCTACTGTCATTTCAGCTCATTACAATCAGTGAGAAAGAGAGGATACAGAAAAGTTTATGTTTACACTTATGTTGTACTTCTTTCATCATCAGCCAAATACACTCCCTGTTCAGTAATCGGAGAGTGAATCATAGATGACAAATCGAAAAAGCGCTGTTATTTCAGCTGTTAAAATGTGACTTAATCCCAGTAAAAATATTCAGTTTAGATATCTACTGGTGCAGGTGTTTGTTTACATTGAGCGAATAGTATTTTAAAGTAGATTATTAATCTAAAAACTGGATCACTATCACAACGGGCATGGTGGCTTAGTGGTTAGCATTGTCGCCTTGCACCTCCAGGGTTGAGGGTTCAATTCCCGCCTTGGGTCTGTTATGCATGGAGTTTGCATGATCTCCCTGTGCTTGGTGAGTTTCCTCCCACAGTCCAAAGACATGCAGATTGTGATAATTAACGTTCCCAATTTGCCTGTCATATTTGTGCCCTGCGATGGATTGGCACCCCATCCAGTGTGTACCCCGCCTCCTGACCTAAGACTGCTGGGATAGGCTACAGGTCCATTTTTTTTTTAGGTGAGGTGGTGTCCTTCCACCTAGATAGAAGAGAAGGCCTGGCACGAAGGGATGGAAAGGACAATAAGAAAAGTATGTTCATTTATGCACTCAATACTATTTACAGGGCTTCTTTTAGCACAAATTACTGACACAGAGGCAATCAGCCTGTATCATTGCTGAGGCATTATTGAAGACCAGGTTGCTTTGATAGCAGTCTTCAGTTTGTCTGAATTGTTGGGTTGGGTTTCTCATCTTATTCTTGACAGAATTCCATAGATTCTCTGTGGAGTTGAGGACAGGCAAGTTTGCTGGTCAATCAAGCACAGTAATACAGTATAATAGACAGCAAACCAGGTAGTTGTAGTTTTGGCACTGCGGGTAGGTGCTACATCCTGCTGGAAAAGGAAATCATCATTTCCATAAAGCTTGTCAGCAGACGGAAGCAGGAAGTGCTGTAAAATCTCCTGCTAGATGGCAGCGTTAATGTTGGAGTCTATAAAACACAGTGGACCAACGCTAGCAGATGACATGGCCCCCTAAATCATCACAACTGTGGAAACTTCACAGTGGACTTCAAGCACCTTGAATTCTGTGCCTCTCTTCTCTTCCTCCGGATCCTAAGACCTTGATTTCCAAATAAACTCAAACGTTACTTTCATCTTGACAGAGGACTTTGGAACAGGACACTGAACAGGAGTTGCCTGTAGCCCATTTACTGAAGATGTCTGTGCGTGGTGGCTCTGGATGCACTCATTCCTGCATCACTCTACTAATTGTGAAGTTCTCCGAATAACCGAAATTAATACATGTGAACATTGCTGTAAGGTTTTGGTCCACTTCTTGTATAAAAGTACCATTTCATATGATTACAGTATGATCGCTTTGCACGATAATGTATGACAAATAGCTGGTGGGTTTAGATGGTTTAGATATTTGAATATTTTAAATTAAATTCATATAATTGAGTTCAAAAGTTTGTAAAAATCTTAAAAATAAAACAAACAATATCATAGATTAATGGAAGATTATCTATCAGTACTATTATAATCTGTTAGTATTAGATTATTCTAGTCGATTTTTTGGGGGACAATTTTGTTTTACAGTGTAGAAAGAAATAAAAATCAGGAAAGACCATGGAGTTAGAATGTGTCAAGACTTTTGACTGGTAGTAATCAATATAATTCTCAACAGTTAAAAATGTAGTAGTTGTCACTGCATAAGCATTCACATTAAAACTTCTAAAGTCTCATAATTAGCCTTCTATGAAACTTGAGGTTGTATTATAATGCGAATGGGTGTGGTCCAAAATAAATTAGTCTTTTCTGGAGTAGTTATGATATGATCCAAACCAGTAGTGTGTTTACACTACCTGTAGGTTGTTTTTTAGTGTGAGGGTTGCCCACTAGAGGGCACTGTGTTTGTGTTGTAGTTTTTGCTGGTAGATTCAGTTTCCCAGAAGGCACCTCGGTCAGGTAATGCAGGTGCTCACCTGAACTGAGGATGCTCATTAGTCATGTTATAAATAGCTGGTTGTTCTGGGAAACTGGGTTGAACATTAATGTGAGTTCTGTTAAATGGTCCTTTGTTTTTCTCTGATTATGTTCTGTTTTAGTTTGTTTAGTTATAGTTGGCATTTGGTTTCTGGAGCTCTTTAAGTTTGTATCTGTCTTGTTTTAGTTTGTCTCTTTGTCTCCTAGCAGGATTAGCCTCTAGGAGAATTAGCCTTTTGTGTTTACCCTCATGTGTGAGTAACCTCCTTTGCAT
>JAQMYL010000021.1:15022025-15037846 GCA_030014365.1 Clarias pachynema | reverse complement strand
ATTAGTCTGTTTAGCTACTAGCTAGCTTAGCAGCTAATGTGCATAACAGCTAGTAGGCCTAGCCAAGCCTGTCTTGTTTGTGTTTAGCCCCTTGCATGTATGGTCCCCTGTGTTTAGTCCTCTAGTCTGTTTAGTGTGTTGTCTCGTCTGGTTTGTATCCCTTGTTGGTATTGTATTAGTTTGTGTAATCCCGAGGCTGTATGTTTAAGTGTTTTATGAGTTCTGTTTATAGTATGCTCCAAGGTAAAGCCAACTTCCTTTGTTCATGTTTGTTTGGTTTTGTTTATTAAAAGACTGTTTGCCACCTTATCCCCTCTGCGTCTATGCCTCACCTGCATGCCCACAGTCCAACACCTAACAGTACGTGACATTTAGTCTCGTGTTTTTTGGTTACTTTGCTGACTGACATCCATGATGAGGAAAGGCAGACAAGTGCAAGTCTCGTTATCTAATTCAGTGAAACACAAACAATCATAAACAATACTCTGTGAATGCATAAGTAAACCGGATGGGGAGTGACACTCTTGAAGCTTTCATCAGTGCAATAAGATGCAGCAACATCCAGAGCAGGGAGGCGGGGTAACATCGTCAACAGCACCAGATGATACAGCAACAGCAGTGGTGGGCAGCAAGGAGATGGGATGATTTGCTAGTATGATACCTAGAGCCAAAAATGGCGTCCTCATAGGGGCGTGGGGGCACTCACCAGATTCAGGGGCTAAAAGCGGGCTGTATGTAGATGGGCTCCTATTCACCCTCTAGTTTGACTGGCTAGGCCACAAGATTGTGGTTTGAGCTGTGTTAGATCACCCCCAACAGCCTTATGGTTAAACAGCACTAGTGAAGCTGCCTCAACAACCAGTTCTGTATGGATGTTTGTTGATTCCATCAGTAGAAAGTTTCCTTAATTATTTCTTTTTCTGAAATGAGGTAGTGTTAACACTTTACCTTAGGTTTTGATTAATTCAAGTCAGAATTTACTGTTATTGGCTTGGAACTGTTGCCTTTGTGTTTTGCTCCTATAGGATAAACTTAAAGTCTTATTGTATGTATGATTGTGTTCAATAACAGCTTTTTATCAAATGATAGATTTATGATGCATTGCTATGTCTGGAAGCTTCTGATTATCTTACAAATATTACATTGAATTTAATCCAAGCAACCATAAAAATATCACATTCTAAATAACATTAATCCAAGACTGAAGGCACAGTCTCTGTTAGCTGCAACCACAAATCCCAGATCTCACCAGTCTTTACAGAAGAAAAGTTAATGCTAAGTGTCCAGGATAGGAGTAAGTTTGGTCAGCAGAAAGCCAAGGGGTGGAAGATCAGTTAAACCCGAGAGCTAAAAGTGCAGAGAATGAATTCATTATGAAGACATCTCTTTGTGAGTAATTATGAGTGTGTGTGTGTATGTTTACAGGAAGCTGCCTGTTTGGTACCAAGTGCATTGTGGCCTCTGCTTCTTCAGTGCTAATGTCATTACTGCATGCAGTTTAATTACAGATTCTCTCACACGTTTTGTCTGTGTGCTGAATAACAACTCGTATGAGTGTGAGCAAACAATAATCTCCAAAAAGCACAACTAAAGTGTGGGCCATTATGTATTTGGTGTACTGGGTGTCTTGAGTGTTTAAAACTGCAGATAGACCTTAATGGAATTGAATGGCAGGATAAATAAAATTCATGCACATACAATAAAGTATAAATGATGTTATGCTTTACCATCAGTTTAGTTTGCTATGGTGCAATATTAATGAAAGTATTTAAAAAAAAATTTAAATAAAGTGTTGACAGCAAGATCTCATTTGAAGACAGAAAGAGACTTGATGAACTTATGAAGAGGACCAGCTCTGTTCTGGGAAGTTTCCTTGACCCAGTGCAGGTGATGGGAGACAGCCAAGCTATCATCCCTGCTGGAGAATGACTCCTACCCTGTGCATGAGACCCTAAGAGCACTGGGCTTCATCCAAGGTGTGTGTCGGAGTGTTATTGTAGGTCCTTCCCTCATTCCGCTGTAAGGCTGTATACAATCAACACTGATCTTAGTTTTTATTTATTGTATAGAGTCTATTTGATTTCTATAGCGTGAAAAAAATAACTTCTTCTCTGCTGTAACTATATGAATTTCCCCAAAGGTTTGTCTTATCTTATTCAAATATGTAGTTATGTGGAAAGCACAGTTGTGTAAAAATCTCTTCATGACTGTGTGTGATGGTTTATTGGACTATAATGTTGTACCAGTGAATTAGTCGCACCTGCTCTCTCTCTCTTTTTCTCTCCATCTATTTTTATTGCTAATCCCCAGGTTATAATGCAGTATCTTGTCTTCTTCTCCCTACATCCCTTGTTCCATCCCCTTATTTTTCTCCTCTCCTCTGTTTTTCTCTGACTCATCCTTTCATCCCCTCCCATTGTATCATAGGTTCTCTCTCTCTCTCTCTCTCATTGGCTCTCTCTTTCCATTTTTTTCCCTGAGCCTGTGTCTTTGCTTAAGGTTTTCCTGCTTGCCTTTGGTGAGGGTACAAACGCACAGACGGCAGGTAAAGACACTTTCTTTCTTCCTTTCTGCCTGGCTTCTGTCATCCTTTGCTTTATTTCCTATTGCTTGTGTGAAGTGAGGAGGTGAGAGCAGTCAGCAGTGTGTAGTGATGCAGCTCTCTGCAGGTTTTGGGGAATGATGGAATGGTCATGTTTGCGCATGTGTGTTTGAGGACCTGGTGCTTATTTTTGCAGTGATTTCTTTGGAATTGTTTGTGCATGCGAATATATGGAAATGAGAGACAGACAGAGAAAGACAGAGACAGACAGAGAGAGAGAGAGAGAGAGATGGGAAGCAATGCATACAGTACGTGTGTTTAAGGATGTATGCGCACATCATGGGGGTTTCGGGTAAGTGGGTGGATGTTCTGGTTATTTCTGTTCTCGTTTCCTGTGAAAATCTTTATTTCTCCAAACTGTCCTCGTTTTCCTCAGCACCACCTCAGCCTCCTCTTGTCTCATGTAGCAGAATCCCTCAAGCGAAATGACGCCGCTTTGCGCACTCCACTCCCCGCCCCGAGCACCGGGGCCGTGCTGCAGCGCGCTCACACACACACACGCACACACACACACACACGCACGCAGTCGTACATTACGTAACTCACGACTCCACACGGAGTCATCAGGAGCTGAAATGTGCACGTAGTTGCGCATGCGGTTTTGTCCAGCGCACCGACACAGAGAGAAGCGCCTCTGATCTCTGACATCAAAGCGCAGCGCTGTTTGATCTGGGTCTCTGTGAGAAACACCGGGATCTGATACCCAGGTCAGCCATTTTGGTTAAACCTAATCCTAAATCATAGATCACATGGGTCTGGCTGATCGATTGTATTTATATTGATGGAGCTGATAGCAGTGAATGCCTGTGCATCGCCTCTCATGTCCCCAAACCTCTCCTGGATCTCCATCCACCCATCAGTACTGCAGCTCCTCTCTGCTCTCTCTGTGTCCATCACATCCAGCCTGCGACAGAAAGAGACATTTAATATGATGCTCATTATTTCCAAGCTCATAATCCTAATGCTATGATCACGATTTACTACAAAGCTGGTTTTAAATCTGCACTTCTCTCCACACCTTCTGCATTATACACTGCCAGTGACAAGTATTTCATCAGCTATGCTGTTTCTTGCTGTTTTTAATTTAGTTGAACCACCATTTTATCACTCCAGATCTTATGAAGTAACAGTGACATGGCCTGAGTGCTAAAGATTTCAGCATTTTAAAAATTTTATTGTATTTTTTTTTTTTAGCTTAGATCAAGATCAAGATGTTTAGAAGAGTTAATATATGCAGTCAGGAACAAAAATGTATTTTAATCTGAAATTGAAAACGTAGAGAATGTTTTAGAATTTAAAAATATTTAACAGCAAAACTAAATGATGGTCAATATCTTGAATGTTTAATATTCAGTGTTCTGCATTATTTCTAGGTCCCTGTGTAGACCCTTTAAAGCATTTAGACATCATTTGTTTAGCTGTTTTTAAATTTTTTAAAAATATACATATGTAGGGCTCAGGATTGTGCAGTGTACAGTGACATGTCCCTTTTTTTCATCGCAAAATAGGCAATATGATGAACTGAGTTTTATTTCATTTTAACTACCCAAACATGACTGAGCAAAAAAATGAAAAAAAAAATAAAAAAGGTCACATAGGCAAAGAAATAGCACAGATACACATGATCACGAGTTTTTCTGGTTCTTTTCAGGTTGTTTCTGTGACCAAAGGAATAATAATAATATGCTCATTTTGAGAGTTCTACATTTTTGCATCATCATTCCCATATTCTGGTAGTGGTCGAATTTATACGTTATAAAAGTAATGATAACTTTTGTTCTGCCTGACATATCCGAAAACCCAAATACACAGTTTGATGTCTGAAGCCTCTTTGTTAACACACAACGGCAAGGCTCCCACATAAGAACATATGTATTTTTTTCATATATAGGTCAATGACATATAAATATATATTTATGTGTCATTGACCTATACTGTATTTCTGGCACATATCTGTGGCGCTTGAGTTTTAAGGGTAAAATGTGTGATATTGACAATAGCAACTACTTTGTACAAAAACTCAGATTTCAAGCATTAAATGGTAGAAACAACACCGGCCACAAGGGAGGCTGGGTTCAGTTCCCTGTCAGTGCACCACACCCAGCTACTGGGGGATTGCCAGTTCACCCCTGTTGCTGGTCTTGAGCCCAGATAAAAATGTGCCAGAAAAGGCATCCAGTTTGTGCCAAATTAAATATGCAAAAGGAACATATGCTTAGATGACACTCAAATGGATTTGATCTAAAATGCATCATAAGGTTTTGCACAAACAGGTTGAGTCATGCCAGTTCGAGTACCATTAACATTCTCGAACACAGAGCACACAAACTGTGGAGCAACTTCTTCAAAAACTAGGAAGTATACCTCCTGAATACATCTGCTGTATACCCTACAGTAAACCCTACAACAGACACTCCATCATGTCTGTCTGTGGTATTCTACACCGAAGTCTGTGTAATTTCGCTTTTCTGCTTGTTGACCTCCTCCATCTTCAGACCTTCTCTTACATGAGCACCTTGATTTTTCAGACACCAGGATGATAACAGTCGTAAGGGTGGTCAGAGCAAAGTCTTCTCTTAACTTGCCCAGGTCCACCTTCCTGTTCTTTCCTGTTACCAGCGAACCAGCTGCTGACTCTGAGGATTAGCTCTTCTCTTTGATCTGATGTGGATAATTACTTGTCTTGCTCAATGGAGGTGTTTGATATAGATGGAGATGATTGCATGCTTCTGTGACATCTCTGTTATCCTCCAGTCTGGACTTCATCCAGCCCTGTTTGCACTTCCTCCTGCATGAGGTTGCTCTTCTTCCTGCACAATCCAACCAGTGCCTTGTGCCTCTTCCATACCACCTGCCCTCTACTTTCTTTTGGTTCTCACTTCAATGATCCTATGATATTCTCAGTATTTATTTATTTATTTGCAGTGGTAGCCATAAACATATTTGACAGGACAAATTGCTTGATGTTTTGGCCAAACAGCGCAATGGTACGTGTGAGCTCTTTCCAACTGTGGAGATAGGAGCTTATCTTTTTCTTCAAGGTCTCAACTGAAATTTGGACCTTGTGGCAGGATGTCATGCTGGTAAATTCTTTCTGCAGCGTTCGATTTCATCTCCATGCTCTTAAATGATTTATCACGGGTGGGAATTAGGGTTCCTCCCACAGAGAAGCAGATCTTGTAGATGAACTCCCCTTTCTTTATTACCAGGGACTTTGAACTGGGAGTCTTGTGGCACATTTGTCCCCAGGCACTAATATAGCTGATGGGGAACTGATGAATGCCAGATTGAATGGGTCCTCTACACTCTGTACTCACTACAGTTCATGCTGATTTGAATAGCATGGGCATGACCAGGATGAAAAGAGCACTGGAATGGTGCATCCACATTCTCTGCTCAGTGGCCTTTGAATTCACCTTCTTTGGGGTCCAGACACCTTTTATGCATCTCCAGTGTCCAGAAACTGCTCCAGAGCTGCAGACAGCTCTTAGTGTTAGGCATCTCTTGGAGAGCTTGTAGATTTGCCTATTGGTCTTGGCACAGAGATCATTTTCTGGACCTCCTTTCAGCTGGGTACGCTGCTGTGGAACTGTCAACTCTCAGATATGGGATTAAGGTCCTGCAGTTTCCCAAGACATACTCTCTTTCACTTAGATGCTACGGAGATTGTAGCCTACTGTTTTATTAAAGGGGATTTATTATGCAAAATTCACTTTTTAAATCATTTTTAGACATTCACATTGTGCTTGTAAAAACAAAAAACTCACGATAAGAACATACCATGTTCTTTCTTCTTTTACTTTATTGTATTGGCTAAGGCTTAAAAAAAGCCAATTATATTTCCCCTTAATGTGACTTCATCTAAGAATATCTCCTCCCCCAGAGAGCTTGTTGTTCACCACTGCTGTTCCTTGGAGAGCGTGGCTCAGCAGTAGGTTATTTACATAGACACTGAAACGGCCCGTTCGGTAGAGGAGTGAAACGGAGGAGGAAACAATGCAGTGTCTCTGGGTTATCTCAGATAGAGCATTAGCACACAGTTTTGCGGTGTTAACTTATTAAAGAAATGTTTTAATTAATTAAATGAATCAAAAAATATGGTACCTTTAAAGCTGGGTAGTCTTCCATTGTCAGTTGGCTGGTAAGCCTGAACAGATTTACAATGTACACAACCCTTACAATCTAAAGTAATTGCTCATAATAATTTGTGCTTAACATTTACCTTTCCTTAAACAAGTAAAAAAAAAAAAAAAAAACCCGGCTGCATGTGACTGTGAAATTTGTTTTTCTATAGGATGTCCATTGTAAGCATCATTGCCAGGGAGATCCTGGACTCTCGGGGAAACCCCACAGTTGAGGTGGACTTGAGGACTGAAAAAGGTGACTGACAGTTTGTTATTATGTCTTAATACAGAAGCCCTCAGCAGCCCTGCATTTGTACATATTGGTGCTGTGGCATCATGAGTTTTATCCATTTAGTCTTTAACTTTTTGGTTCCTTATTTCTATTTCCTCTTGCTCTTTCTCTCCTCAGGATTGTTCAGGGCTGCTGTGCCCAGTGGAGCATCTACCGGCATTCATGAAGCTCTAGAACTCAGAGATGGAGATAAGAGTCGTTTCAAGGGAAAAGGTGAGTTCACAGCTATTTCTGCAAAAAATATGAACAAGCACATTTAATTTCTTGCATTTTCCCCATCCTTTGTTTTTTATGTTTTTTAAGGTGTACTCAAAGCTGTTGGCCACATCAACGACACTCTCGGACCTGCTCTCATTGAATCTGTAAGTGCACATTAGATGCCACTGAAAAACAATAGCCAAGGACAAATAGAGAGCAAAGTGTGTCATCTGTCTGTGTGTTGCAGCTGGAAGAACCACGTGGGAGTTTAAAAGCTGTGTGTGTGTGTTATTAAGTGATCTGGAACAGCAAGCCTCTAGAACAGAAGATAACAGTTACATATATCAGAATTCTGCACAGATTAAACATAGCATTCCTTTAGATTTCTAGAGTGAATTATACATTGCAAATATTTTTATCGACATATTATGAGTAGTCAGGCTTTGTACAGAAAAAAAGTGTATTTGAGAGCATTTTTATAAGTAACTTTTTATACTTAATATGAAAAGTACACACGTTCATTGTTAATGCTGTACATACTTTCAGCAACCCTTCACATTTAGTTGTAATCACATAAATCTAAGAATGTTATTTGTAGGCACAATTAATATAACTATTGCAGTACTTTTATATCTATGTTACTATAAATGTAAAAAATGGACAGATCACACATACTTTGGTCCTACAATATATTTGCAGTATCTACTGTATATCTACACCAATCAGCCATAACAAGACTCACCTTGCTTAAGTGTATTTTTTAGAAAGTACATAAAACATAAACTGGAATTTTAATATTCTTTTTATACATACAATATACAGTAAGTATGCTTCATTTCCACAAGGGAGATCACCAAGCTAGAAAATATTGTAGAAAAACAAAGACAAAACAGAAAATAAAGTTTTGCTGCAAAGCCATTATCCACCAATCTTATTATATTATACAGTATGAAGCACTGAATGTAATCGTGGATATTACTTCCCTGGTGTGATCTGCAGGGGATCAGCGTGGTGGAACAGGAGAAACTGGACAACATGATGATTGAGATGGACGGCACGGAGAATAAATGTGAGCCAACACAATCACCACCTCATGCACAGGAACATGAGAAAGAAAGAAAAAACGCAAAACCTATAAATTCATAGTAACATTAAGTCAGAGTCATGTAAAAATGTGTGAAATTGTTGATAAGTGTTCTGGAGGGTGATTTCTATTTAGCATTTTTAAGGAGTCTCTAGCATCAGTGTTTGTAATGGTGTTGTTAAACCTTGTAAAATTTTCTCACAGTGAATTATTCAGCATGGTTTTTCCTAACATACACAACCTCTTCTCGTATTAATCAAATGTTTTGTTTCTTTGTTTTATTAACTTAAAAAAAAAAAAAAAAAAAAAGTTGATAAAGGAAAATAATGCATATAGATAAACATAAATCACAAATACAGAAATGTACACTTGAGTGACTTATTATTAGTGCTGTCAATTGGTTTAAAAATTTTATCTAGTTAATCACAGTCAGTCTAACATTTGTTAAATGTTAATGTTTGAGATATTATAAGATTGAATTATTTGTTTCCTCTAACCAGTTTGTCATGCTTTCTTTACTCCAACACTGCACGTTTATAATACAAGTAAATCTGAGTAGTTTAAAATTGTGATTAATCACGGACTGACTGTGATTAACTGGATAAAAATTTGAAACCAATTGACAGCACTAATAAGAAGTCACTCAATTGTACATTTCTGTATTTGTGATTTATGTTTATCTATTTGCATTATTTTAATTAATAAGAACGAAGTCAGCTGCACAGATTATCTGTGTAATAAGTATAATAACAGCAGCAGTTGTGTATCTTTGCAGCTAAGTTTGGTGCCAATGGCATTCTGGGGGTGTCCCTGGCTATATGCAAAGCTGGAGCAGCAGAGAAAGAAACTCCCCTGTATCGCCATATTGCGGACCTGGCTGGAAACACAGAACTAGTGCTGCCAGTTCCTGTAAGATGTTAAAATTTTCTGCAACATTCCTTTCACTCGATTAATCATTCACATTATTTATATGTCTCCTGTAAATCTTTTACAAGGAATAGTTTGATGTTTGTGAATAAAGTTGGACATAAAGGCTTAGGATTCTCGTCCTAAGTCATTTCCCACCTCTACTACTTTTTCGTTTTATCAGTCTTTGTGTGCCTCAGTGTTTCCTCTTCTTGGTTTGCAGGCCTTTAATGTGATAAACGGTGGCTCCCATGCTGGAAATAAGCTGGCCATGCAGGAGTTCATGGTGCTTCCTGTTGGGGCAGAGTCATTTCGTGACGCTCTGCGTGTCGGGGCTGAGCTCTATCAGACTCTGAGGGGCGTGATCAAGGAGAAGTATGGACAGGATGCCACTAATGTGGGTGATGAAGGAGGTTTTGCTCCAAATATCTTAGAGAACAGTGAAGGTGTGTTTGTGTTGGTTCACTTAAATCAATGTTTTTAAGGTATAAACAAACCCGCCACATTCATTTTAGCTGAATTTCTCTTTCTCCCTTTGTCTTTTCAGCTCTTGAATTGATTAAGACTGCCATAGACAAGGCAGGTTTCACAGACAAGGTCGTAATTGGGATGGATGTGGCTGCTTCTGAGTTCCACCGTGATGGGAAGTACGACCTTGACTTCAAATCGTCTCCAGATCCTGAAAGATACATCACTAGCCAGAAGCTCCTAGAGATCTACCAGAGTTTTGTCAATGACTTTCCAGGTACTGAATAATTTTTTAAAAACTTTGTTATTTTACTCATTTTCTTTCTCTTCTTTGCTAAATAGTAATAAGACTGATGATTTACATGAAATTAAGATATCTCTATTCATTTGACTTAATCCTATCATCAGGAACTTAATCATTTTAGAACGTCTTACATAATTAAAATAGTATTACAAAAAATGTTGTTACTTGTAATGAATTAATGAATGTTGAATAAACAGTGAATACTTTGCAGCTAGGATTCATGCTAACGTTCCTTAAACATTAACATCCTGTTGCACCCACAGTGGTATCTATTGAGGACCCTTTTGATCAGGATGACTGGGCTGCATGGACTCGCATGACTGGTTCTGTGGGGATCCAGATAGTTGGTGATGACTTAACAGTGACAAATCCAAAGAGGATAGAGAAAGCAGCTGAGGAACGTGCGTGCAACTGCCTGCTTCTGAAGGTCAACCAGATCGGCACAGTCACAGAGGCTATCCATGCGTAAGTCACAGTCGTCTCTCATCTGGCTTCACAACACTCACTCATTCATTCATCATCTATACCGCCTTATCCTGTATACAGGGTTGCGGGTGCCTGGAGCCTATCCCAGGGGACTTAGGGCACGAGGTGGGGCGGGGATTCATGGCACACACACAGAGGAAACCCACCAATCATGGGGAGAACAGTCCCCTAGGCTGGAATCGAACTCAGGACCCTGGAGGTGCGAGGCGATAGTGCTAACCACTAAGCCACTGTGCTGCCGGCTTCACAACAGTGGCCAGATATCCATATTGTTTCAATGTGATCATTACAGTTATCTTTCCATGTTCTCTTTACTAAAGTAAAAAGTCTTAAGTTGCATTTAGTTCGGTTAGGAACTTTTTTATCGAGTACATGCCCTGACTGACTGATAAAAAAACAACCTTTGTTGAAGTCACTTCAGACATTTTTGCACTGTGTGCTGCTGACCCTGAAATATGGATCAGCTATTAGTGACATTCCAGAGTGGTGCAGCAGTCCAGTCTCTCAACTTCCTGGATTTTTGTCACGTGATTCATTCATTTAGTCACCTTCAGTAACTGTTTTATTTTACATGTATTTGATCATTTATATGTATTCCTAATACATATGTGTCTGACTTTTTATTTCTCAGTTGTAAGCTGGCCCAGGCCAATGGCTGGGGTGTGATGGTCAGCCATCGCTCTGGAGAGACAGAGGACACATTTATTGCAGATTTGGTAGTTGGACTCTGCACTGGACAGGTATTATATTCTTCTCCAACGTTTACAAAAACTAACTTTGTAAATGTTAGTTTTCTTCTATTTGTCATGAAGTAAAGTTAACACAAGAAACTGATTCAAACATGCACTCCCTGATACGACAAACAATGGTGTTTTAAAAATGTTTGACATCAGGGATCACAACTGGTGCAGCTGGAAAGCATTTGCCCATCTGTAGTTGAAAAATGCAGAAAGCATATACTGTACGGGTTAGAGACTGCAGGGTTGAATTCATTCCAACCAATCATGAGCGTTTGTGAGAATGAATGTATGTGGAAGAAGATGGAGAGCACTTTCCTCTGAGTTTGTTCCTGTGTTATGTAGTTCAAGCAGCGGTGTGAAAAGATGCCATAGTTCGCTTTACATGTATTGGAGGATGCATGTGTTTTCCCTCACCCTCACTTACTCATAGCTTTCAGGCGATAGATAAAAGAACTGACTATTTGAGGATTTGAGTTTGCAGATCACCAACCTGAGGATAAAATGGAGAAAAATAAATTAAATGCTTGACATCATTAATATTAGTATGTGATATACAGTACTGTATAGCTTATGGAGTCCAAGGCTTACTAATGTGCAGATAATTACAAATAATAACTTGTAACGAGTTAAACTTTGAAAGGGAGGTACGGTCTCCTAGTAGTTAGTCTGGTGAACCGAACATTAGATTAGATTAGATTAGATTCGACTTTATTGTAACTGCACATGTAGGTACAAGGCAACAAAATACAGCTAGCATCTGACCAGAAGTGCATTTTCGCAGTGCAATTGCACATATGAACAGTATACAGTGAGGGAGGTAAATACAATGAGTGCAAATGATTATAGGTGGTGCAATAAGGAAGGGTATTCTATGTCATGATAAAGAATTTGAATATGTAAACAGTATACAGAAAAGGAGTTATGTACAACAAGTGAGATGGTTTAGATGTATGCCATGAGGAAGATATTGTATACTACGATAACTAATTTGCATATGTAAACTGAGTTTAATACTCTGAGTGCAATAAAGGAAGATATATAACATGATAAAATAATTTGAATATGTAAATAATACACAGAGAAGGGATATGTACAGTGAGTGCAATGATTATAGATGGTTGCCATGAAGGGACATATTGTATACCATATTGCAGTAGAGAAGGTTATATACATGTGAGCAACGTGTTATTGAGAGTGGAATGAGGTAGGTCATTTTATACAATATACAATAAGTGCAGCCCTGAGTGTTTAAGTTTATGTTCAGTAGTGAGTTGTGAGCAGTAATTTGGTTGATGCTCAGTATGTCTGTTAAGCACAAGTAAAAACAGAAGAAGCACCTTAGGATTGGCATGACAGTGTTATGGAAAACATGTACAACTTGGCCATAAAGACACACCAGATTGTGATTGCACCCAGTAACTGACATATTGTGTATAGGGCTCTGGCACACCTAGCTGCAGTAATGTATCTAAAAATGGAGAGCCAGATGGTTACGACGTCACACCAAGACTGTACAATGAACAACAACACAAACTCTGCACTTTCTCTACGAAGGAGGACCAAAGATATTATTCCGTACATCAAGCAAATGCTCAGCCTTCTGACACACTTTGTACAATCCTTGTTACGTGACTGAAGCTGGTGCTTACAAGTCATAAATGGTGATATATTCACTGAGAATCAGTCACTTGCAGGGATATTACTGTAATTAGATTTTTCCCCAACATTTTGTAGGTTGTTATATTACTGTATGATGATATATTTAATCACACACTCAGCTAATGTGAGTTCTGATGGCATCTGGTACATTCTGAGGTTTAAGGCAACAGGATGAATAGTTATGCAATCACAACTTTTAGGTGTTAAATTGAAAATATTTCTATAGATTCATGATATCCACCCTGTGGCTTCTTTTATTAAACACAGATCAGGCTGAATGTGTTTTATTCTATATTCAACCAATTCAGTTTGTGTGATTCTCTGCCCTCTGTGCACCTTGATTCCTGTTCTTATCCGATTGAAGTGTAGCCTGATGTGGGCTCCTGCTGTTAGAGCCATTTCACGTTTGGTGCATTCTCAGATGCTTTTCTCGTCAATGTTTGTAAAGTGTGGTAATTTGCATTCCTCTGCCCTCTCTCATCAAGAACATCAAGACATTTTTTCTGTGCCATCCTTACAGACTGTAAACAACAGAATTTATATATCTTAGGAGAACAGCAGTTTCTAAAATATATAAACCATCCACGCTGGTTCTACATTAACAGTACAAATGAGGAAAAGGTCCAGGAATAAATAAAACATTTATGCAAAACACTGTATTTTGAATACAAAATCTTTTAGAACATAGCAGTGTTTTGTAATCAATGCTGTATAAATTTTGTATTATATGTTGATTAAATAGAATTGATAAGCCTCTAAATGTTGTTTTTGTAAATACTGTACATGCTTGATTCTGCTATTTGCCTCTAGTGAAGTATATAATATACATTGTGTTCTAAAAATCTGACCTTTTTTAAATTTACAACAAACAGAAGGTTTTTAGAATTTTAAACAAAGAAAGTTAAAGTTACTTTGAATATTTAATGTAGATGCACTATTTCTACTTTCCTGTTTAAATGTAAGCAAAAGCATGATACGGACCATGTAACAGCTTTGTACAAGAGGTCAGTTTTATCCTCATGTCTACTCTCTTCTACTAAAGTAAAGGTTTAGACAGCACTGATGACTTGATCTCAAATGGATCATAAAGTTCCAAAAAAAGTTTGTTTGGCATTAATACAATTTTGATATAATAAATCAGTATATTAAATTCGAAAAGAAAGCAAACATGAAGCATTTTCACTGGTGTTTTCAGACTCATGAACCCCACTGTACATACATCAGATACAGGAGGAGGACATCTCTGTATGTGAAGTAAAAGACAAATTGTAATTAAAGGCGATGCCAGGCTATTTCACTTCTGCATTTAGAGCAACAAGATCTAACATATAATCAGACAGTTAGCATCTAACAACTTTGGTACCAAGAACATCTCTGAGCAGGAGGAAGTGACTTTAGACAGACATACTAATAAATGGAGAGGAACTGCAGATGGATTGAATTAAGCATTTATTTGTGACATATAGATTACTGTAAAGTGAAATTCTTTCTTCACATATCCCAGCATAGTTGTGGTCAGCATGCAGGGTCAGCCATGATACAGCGCCCCTGGAGCAGATGGGGTTAAGGGCCTCGCTCAAGGGCCCAACAATGGCACCCTGGTGGATCAAGGGCATAAACCACTGACCTTTCGATCATTAACTCAGTGCCTTAACCCTCTGGGCGGGCGGTTAGGTGTCTAGAAACTTTTGGCCATATAGTTCATATGTATATGAATTAATTTTGGCCACTATATTGATTCATTCTGGGAGACTGGAGGTATGGTCTGCTGATGGTTTAATGATTCTTCCACAGCAGTTTCAATGGAAGTACTGGTCATGATGATCCCCAGTTTTTCTGCCATGCATTTCTCTGTAATTTTTCCAGTGACTCCAGAGTCAGACCTGAGATGGAATTAGCTTTCTTCATCAGCTTATTGAGATCACAATTTGGACCACATCATAGAAAACAACACTGGCCACAATAGACTGATAGTACAAATGTAGTATTATCTGCTTTAAATAGCTTTGATGTCTTTCATGAATGGTGCACTGGTGTTGTCTTTCCAGGAGAGTCTGCAATTCAGATAGGACCATAGGTACCTACAGGACTGCACCTCCTCCCCCTGGATGGTTTCTGGTCTTACAGGCTCTTTAACACACTCTAAATCCACCCTCTGTTTCTTTGTCAAACTGACTTTAAATTGCAAGTTGCTTTCCCTGCACCCTGAGAGTAATTTTTGTTGTGAATGCAGCTCACAATAGAGGAGTCATCAGATCACAGTTGCATGTGGCTGCCTAAGTGCTGAACTGAAAATATGATCTGTAGGGAATGAAGAGGAAAAGCGATAGGACCTTTTCCAGAGGTTCTCCAATGATGCTTACCATCGTATCACTGTCTTAAGACTCAAAAGCCCTTGGCCTGTTGGTCAGGTAGTCCATGATCCAGTTAACTCTAGGGACATCAGAGACTGTGCTTGTTTCCCAGTCAGCTTTAATACTTTATATTAAAGAACTTGATACTTACTTCAGTTCCAGGCTGATCCAGAAGTGAGTGTGATCACAAAGCTTGCATTTTCACACTGCCCAATCGTATTAGTTTGTTAGTAGTTTGTTAATGTAGTGTCTAGTTTGGTGATAAATACAATTGTGCGCCATCTAAGACTAAAAGCTATTGACTAAAAACCAGCAGAACTTAACTTAACCAACCTAGTTAATTACCATCTGCCTGGCACTCGGTGAAGAATTTTTAAAAAATGATTAAAGCCATGTAAAACACTGACACTTTATGTATCAAATGTGTATTAAAAAAATTTGCTAATTTTTCTCAGATCAAGACTGGAGCTCCATGCAGATCTGAGCGCCTGGCCAAATACAATCAGTTGATGAGGTGAGAGCTCGGTGATATTCTTTGAAAAATGAATTTAATGAAGTTAAAATGTAAATAAAATGTTAAAATGTTGCTCAGTTTAAAGTAAAA
>JAQMYL010000021.1:15012025-15017025 GCA_030014365.1 Clarias pachynema | reverse complement strand
AGCCCTTTCTCTCAAAAACAACAATCCAAGCCTGAACAAATTTTACTAAATGGTGTCAAAATGTTTTAAAGTATGCTGAGACAACTTTTGTCCACAATTGTCCATAATACACACACTGATGCATGCTGCTGGCAGCATCATGTCCATGGAGCTGCTTCATTTCAGCTGGGACTGGGGTGCTAGTCATGATAGAGGGAATCGTGGATAGCTTAAAATATCAATTTATTTTCAAAACAAGAATAAAATCAAATCAATAAAATGTATATGGATAACTGGAAAAGTTGTTTTTTTTTCTGGACATGTATATAGTAGAGGTGCTGTAACAGCTGTAGAACTTTAGGAATTAAGGGATGAACACAGAGTTGAGATCACACACAGGTCATTTATTCTCTCTCTCTCTTTAGTAAGCTACTTTTTTAAAAATTAACTTCCAGTCTTGCATATACACACACACACACACACATGGATTCTGGATTGACTTTCTCCCTCATTACCACCTTTGCTTGAGCAGATATAAACACAAGTCAATAAGCTCACCAACATAACCCAAGTGGAAGTCATTACATGTTACCTGTCCTGTCATCTGCTTAGATAGAGGTGATAACACATCAGAAAATTTCAGAAAAGATTAGATCTCCTAATGTCAATTCCTGTAACTTAGTTCATCCTTATACAGATGTGATTGCTGCTCTTGAGCCTATACAGTAACACATTCTCCTGTTTTAATTGACAGGGTGTTTTTTTTTTTTTTTGCATTTTGCTCTAACCTCAAGAATCTATTGCATTTTGTTTTTACTTGCAGAATGCACCTCCTTCCAGATTTTTAAATCATGTGTAGGACACCAAAGGCGTCAACACTATATAATAATTAAAATAGGGAAAAATCCTGGGAGTTTTGTAGGACCTCTGGTACTGTGAATAACAGGGGTTCAGACCATTTATCCCAATTAATCATCATGAATTAACTTACAACTCGTTTTTTCATTTGATTAAATCGTTTAACCAAAACATCCATTTGTGGTTGGTAAATGCTGGTTCAAATCAATTTTATACCCAATAATGCCTAGAAGAGTTGTTCCACAACACTGCGCAGAGAAATATTGTGAGGGTGCAATGGTGTTTTTGGGGTAGTTGGTGGATTTACCCACTGAGATTGGTGACAGAATGTGTACCACAGGTATGTGTTCTGAAAAAATGCCACCAGGGCAGCTCTGGCCCGACGGGGCATGACTCCACAAGACCTCTGGGGTGTCTCGCACCAGAATGTTAGCGGGGGGATCCGTTGGGTGCTATGGGCTGCAGAGTGGGGCCTCTGTAGATAAGACTTGTTTGTCCATGCTGTTACCCTGCATTATCACCACTCCTGGAATGCCTCTTGTCCAATCAGGTTTCTTGGTTGGAACTACCTGTGGTATAAAATAGGGGAAAGTATGAAAAAGAAAAGGGGAAAAAAATGATGTGCCACAAAGTGTTCCTCAGCAGTGTTGCTTCGGCAAATGATGCTGGTCTGACACAGGTTTTACACCGGGTGACCTTCCTGGCTAAACCAGGCTTGGGACCGGCACTGTATCCAGTGGTTAGGATTTGTGCATTGGGTAGAATCTGAACCCAGGCCTTCAAGAGTAGTTTTATTTTTTTATTGTAAATGTTTATTTTTATACATTTCTATTAATCATTTAATCTCAGACAGTAATAAGCATTTCACTACATTGCACTGTAGTTGTGTACAATATATATGTTTACGTCACAGATCAAATTTGAATTTGATTTGAATTTCAATCTGAGGCTGTTCCTGTGAAATGAAAGTTAAATCTCTGAACTGTTTTGAGTCTCATATTCATCTTTTGCACTTAAACACAAATTACTTCAGTATGGAGCAAAAATAAAAGACTTGGCTCTGCCATTCCAGTACATTTTGAGGGGATTCTATTTTCCTAGCAGCCATGTTTTTTCATTGTTTCGAGCAAACTTTAACTTCATGTGTGTTGGAACAAAAGGTGTAGTTACATTAACAGTACCTGGAATAGTTAAGGCTAAAGCAAAAGGCACAGCTTTTTCATACAAAGCCACTCAGATATAGACTAGACATCTCAATACTCAAATGTGAAGCTGAAAACCTATAATTTTTTTGGTCAGAAAATCTGATTAATGCATTTCTCTTTGGTAAAGGGTCAGCTCTGAGGGGTTCAAGTGCCTTTCAATCCAATCTCTCAGGTGTGCTGAAGGTGCAGTTGCAGGCTGCTTTATGTCCCATGTCTGTGTTACAGTACCTTCTGGATCTGCTCTTAAATTATGCTATGATTGCTGTCCCTGCTGCACATTATCACCATGAGAACCCTGTTAAACCACTGCAAGAGAACATACCTAATAACATGTTGGCCCTTCACACACTATGACGTCATAGGGCTTGGCCCCTATAAATCGGAGTATGTAACAGATGTGCAAAGTGTACAAAAAGTGAACGTGTGCAAGGTATTGCAAGTAACTGTAGTGTGCATCACATATACTGTAATTAGTGCAAATAACAGAAATGTACAGTAAGGTGTAAGAGGTTTGTAAAAAAGCATGTTGGTGCTTTTATAAAGCAGATTACATATAGTATTCAACTGTTGATGAGGATTTTTGCCTGAGGAAAGAAACTGAGGACTCTTAAGGGTTTTGAGGGCTGTCTGATAAAGTCCACGGTTATCTCTAAGGTTTTGAGCATGTTCAGCTCCAGGTTGTTCAGATCACCAGGGGATCCACCTCCTGCCGGCATCGGAACTTGACTTTCTTATCCCAGAAAGGAATTATTAACTCTGACATGATGCAACACCATGGTATTAGGTTGGGACAGTCCAGTTGGGAAACCCCAAACAAATATATCCCCATGTAATGTGGACGTGTCAGTACAGGACTGGAGGACATGTCTCACGCATGCTCAGTATATATAGGACACACACGCACACACAGACACACATGATGTGATGCACTTACAGTAGGTTTCTCTCTCTGGTGTGTGTGTGCATGTGATAATACAAGGAGAGGGTTAAAGATTGTCACTCTCACCTGTAACTGTCAATCACAGAGAGCACAAGCCTGAGAGACTGATCTCATTGGCTGTTTCCCTCTGACGTCACTGGATACCATGCAGCTGTAGGCGGGACGCAGCTCGGAATTCCTGAAGTTTGGATTCACGAACGCGTAATAAACTGAGCAGAGACGGACGGAGGAGTGAAGGAGGATTTACTGAAACTGCGGTTTATTAAACACGGTATGAGCAGAATGTGGGAGCGTGGAGAGGGAGCACGCGCGCGTGTCCGTCCGTGCGCGCGCGTGAGGCTCTCATAGCCGAGTGTTAATAACTAGCACACTGCTTTATGTCGGCTTGGCGTCATATATATAGACATTTCACTAGATAGATTGTGTGTATTCATCGTGATCACAGCTGCGCATGCTCAGAGACGGTGACGAATTAGCTGCGGGGTGAGCTAACGATTTTTTATAAAGAAGCTCAGGAAACATTTACAAATATATTTTTTTTACTGTTTTACACATTTTACCATCATTAAATAATTAAGATTCAGATACAATATACATATACCATCATTAAATACAATAAATAAACAATGTCTCGTGCAGCGTGTTCACTTCTTTCCCCTCGCTGTTGTTGTTGTTGTTGTTATGTTTATCTGGTCCGTTTCTGAAATCTGAACTTTTATATTTGAAACACGCCTTATTGTTTTACATAAATTTTTTCCTTTCATAACGCTGTTGTTATGATAGCCTGCGCCTCGTGACGTACCGCGCGTGCACTCTGTAGCCCGACGTCGCTCTCATTTCCGGGTCAGTAACGGCGCTGCGTTCGCGTTACCTAGGAAACGGAAAGTCCTCGGTGACGTCATGTTCGAGGGCTTTTAACTCGTCCTGAGGGATTTACAGTATTGCGATTTGTGGTGACATGTCATGAGCGGCCATTTTGGTGACGTCACTTGTTTCTCCCAGTCTGAAATCAGGAGTTATGACTTTTAGTTAGATGCAGCTTTTACCTGAAGTGAGAGCTGGGGATTCATTTCATTAACACTCAGTATATGTGTGAATTAATTTTGCAGTTGCTGGGCCTCCCGGACACCGGAGATGTCAGATAACAGCACCGGCAGCAGCAGCGGCTCATCCACGAACAGCTGGACTCTCCTCTCTCCAGAGGTAAACTAGGAGATTAATGATAGATGTAACACATCTGGCTAGAAGTCTTCTTCTCCTTATTATATTATAGAGCCACAATCCTCGACCAGACCACTCTCTGTAGAACTCTGATCTCAGATCTACATCTAGTTCGGGTCGTTATAACTAACACACCACCGCCTTAGTGTCAGTTACTTAATTTAATCCTGATTGTGTTTGCATATATTTGTTAAATTTCTTGGTTAAAAAACAAGATATGCAATAAGCATGTAAATAAAGCATATAAATCACAAATAGAAAAAGGGGCACTAATAATCTGAAATTAAGATAATCGCAGTGCACCCTCGATGTGCAATTTTATGTGGCAAAGTGACAACAATGCAAATAGGATCAATTGCGCAAAGAACAGAATGGAAGAGATAAAAAAAAAATAACATGATTTTGTTCACTGTCTTCCCAGTAATTAATTTTATAAACGTCCTGATTTGATTAGGGACCAAACGCTATGGCATGATGCCAACATGACTATGACTGCCCTGATAATGTATTTTTTAATAGTGCTGATGTCTTAATGTGCGAAGGCCCTCTTGTTCTTCTAAGGATTATTAGGGCCCAAGCACTATGACATCGTCATGATTCACAGTGAGTTTTGGCGCTGTGATTAGGTTTCCATCTTTCCGCGCTTCGGTCCTCGCATAGGTGAGGTATAGGGTATAACAGCAGGAATAACAGAGGGGAGCGGGTTATCGGGGCGGGGCTTGTAGGATGACTTTCTCACACACACACACACACACACACACACACACACACACACACACACACACACACACACACAC
>JAQMYL010000021.1:14984322-15011914 GCA_030014365.1 Clarias pachynema | reverse complement strand
CTGTCTCACACACACACACACACACACACACACACACACACACACACACACACACACACACACACACACACACACAGAGGATTGGGAATGACTGCTGTCTGGCTCATGGATTGCATAAATTGTCTGAATAACTGATTACATTTTTGAAAAAGTAACTAAATAACTGAGTACTTAAATGGCGGACCTAACGCTACTAACGCAGTAGATTACTCGTTACATCAAAAAAGTAATCTGAGTACTCTAACGCATTACTTTGAAACGCGTTACACCCAACACGGGTGACGGCCCTCTTGTTCTTCTAAGAATAATTTTTTCCACCATTCAGGACTTTTTGGGGGTCTTAACATTCTTAAAAACTCATGGAAACCGGCAAACGGGTTAGAATCTGCTGCCTTTAGGATGCCTGAGAGTCCCTGACCTGGGCGTGGCACGCGGACCTCACATGAGATTTTGCTGCATAGCTCACTGACAGGATGCTACGCTGCAGTGTGTGAATAGTGAATATCACTGTTGAGTCTGGTCCTCTCGAAGTTTCTTCCTATTGCTATCTTAAGGGGTTTTCTTGTCACTGTCGCCCTCAGCTTGCTCACCAGGGACAAACTGATAATTGTAATTCATTTCCTCACACATTTCAAACTCATTCCCCTAATTTTCTTCAGATTCTGTAAAACTGCTTTGCGACAATGACATTGTTAAAAATGCTATATAAATAAAACAGTTGAATTAAATAGTTTAGAGAGCTCCTGCAGGATTATAGCAGAACTGCAACATTTTACTGGTGATATTACCAGCCACACAAAATAATATCACCGAATTGATCTTTAGTAATTAACAGTCACAGTTAGAGCTGTTGGGTCGGTTTGTTGTGATCACACACAACTTTAGGCTTCACAACTTAAACTCGCATTGAGTGAGAAATGTCCCTTATCAGTGAGAATAAAATGTGCCTTAGCATTTCAGAGGGAGTGAAATCTCAGAGATGTAAAGGGGTTTAGGAGTGAAGCAGAGTCAAGTTTTATTTGCAGGTACGATATTTTCATTATTCAGCTGCTGAAATGATTTCCAGCTAAACTTCTCATTGTTGTGAAATAAGGTTGTGATGTAAATGTATCTAGCTGATGTTAATGTGTTTGGTGAACTATGTTCTCCCAGGTGAGGTGCACCAGTAAACATTTGGACATTTAATGACCGTTGAAATGACGTCCCTCAGACACGTCTCGGCATGGTTGAAAAATAGTTCCGAAATAAAAGTTGAATGGACGTGTTTGACGTTATCTGATTCACAGCAGCTCTCGTAAACGGTCATCAATCGTCCAAGTGTTTGCTTGGAGGGTATATATTGAACAACACTTAGCTAAAAGTCACGGTAAGCTGTACATGCAACTCCAGACAACTGCAGATGTGTACAAACGTATCTGAATGCATTTTTAGGAAATGTCGTAAAGTGTCAGATATTTTTACCAATAATGCCGTCCTACTGCGAGTGTGTTTGGCCAGGGACCGCCAGGTTTCGCCGTCGGACCAGTGTTTGCTGGGTAATGTCTTGTCTCATTTGGTGAGCTGTAGATTGAGTGTAAACAACCTGCAACCAGTAAAACCATGAAAAAAAAAAGCTTTTTTTTGTTTCTTTTTTGTTTTAAAGGTATTGGTTTTATTATTGTTAGCAAAGCTAACTAGCAAGCTGTTTTACAAAAAGCCATTATATTTCAGACTGTACGATGCTGCATGCATTTCACTAAGTGGCTTTGGAGATCTCGGTCTCTACAGACCTACATTTGACAACTGTGTGAGTAATATGATTCTAATAAGTTGGACAGTTAAATATTTCAGTAGGATGTAATTATTTTGATTTGTCAGATGGTTTCAGTTTTTGTAAGATGGTTTAATATTATCGTTATTCATTCTCTTTGTCTGATTATACGCTGTGTGTATCTTGTAAATTTAAATTTAGTCGCACACACACAGACACAATGTTGTTATATTCCAAATATTTAAAGAGAAAATCAATCAAAACCGATCAGTGTTTTAGAAGTGAAGAGGGGTCCATGCTGTTTGCATCCTCTTGTGTGTAAGAGTAAGAGAAAGTTTTTATTTGTAAAAAGGGGAATACTCAGAGACGGGTTTTATTTGTTTAAGGAGGCGGACATCGCTGGAACAGGAGACGATGGAACTGAGAGTATTGGTGATGTACCCAGCCTTTCAGAGGAAGTTGCAGGTTACTTCTTCAGTCCAGTGTTTTGTCTCATTAGACACACTTAGATTAAGCGATTAGAAGCTTTAAAATGAATAGCATTTGGGCGTGTGTGGCGTCTGACTGAGCTTTATATCTTTGTTTAATCCCAGGAAGCTGCTTGGAGCTGAAGCCAAGTGATCATGAAGCTCCACAGGAGACAGTCCTGTCAGAAGAAGGACACCAGGTTATTATTAGTGATCATATTAAACTTTTCAATATATTACTCTACTTTAAAAACTTTATTTATCTCTTTACAGATTATTATATGACTAGAAGTTTCTGTGACTACTTTAATCTTAAACTTATAGCTGAGTAGTACAGAACAGAGTCTGATCAAGGGAATATTCACATTTTTTTTAATGATTATAGAATATGACAAATAGCACATTTATATAATAACACAGTTATAAAAACACCTTTATTACAGACACGCATGCCTTATTTGCAGGTTTGCCAGGAAACCTCCCCGGAGTTATTTGACGAGGGCGCAGTGTCTGGTCCAAGTGGTGATCCTGAGATCTGTGCACCCGTCATCCACGCTACTATCACAACCTCACCACCGGACAACGACCTACTCGGGGCAGTTCCCTTCAGCATATCTACCGAGTCATCAGTCTTTCTTTCACAGGAGCCTTTCCTTGAAACATCCTATGAAGAATCTTTATTTAACCTGCAGCCTGTCTTCGATTTTTCACCCAAAGAATGTGTTGTAGCTGAAGCAACACCTGAACATGTGGATAAAATCGCCCCTGTGTTAGAACCCGCAGCTGAAATTGGACCTGTTTATGAACCTCTACATGACTTTGCCCCTGCCTCAATACCTAAAGCTGAAATTGCCCCTGCCAAAGAACCTAAAGCTGAAATCGCCCCTCCTTCAGAGCCCGTAGCTGAAATTGGACGTGTTTCAAAACCTGTAGATGAAATTGGACCTGACTCAGAAACTACCCCTGCCTCAGACCCTAAAACTGAAATTACCTCTGCTTTGGAACATAAAGCCCAAACTACCCCAGCCTTAGAACATAAAGCTCAAATTGCCCCTCCTTCAGAGCCCGTAGCTGAAATTGGACATGTCTCAAAACCTGTAGATGAAATTACCCCTGCCTCAGAACCCGTAGATGAAATCAGACCTGTCTCAGAACATAAAGCTAAAATTGTCCCCGCCTCAGAACCCGTAGTTGAAATAAGCCCCGTCCCTGGACCCCCAGATATAACCCTTGGCTCTGAAGGTAGTCGAACCTCTGCAGTCCCTGTGTTAGATGTTGACACCGGGGTAAGCTCTTGCCCTGAAAGCTCGTCTCCTAGTCTGTCTTCACAAATTTATTTTAGCTCTGCAGCTGAAGGCCCTTACCCTGAAACCCCTGCTTCCTTAGTCTTGGAAGAGAAAGAGCTTGTCTCTGAGATAGAGGAACAGAAGTCCGTGTTTGTCTCGAGGGAAGCAGGTACAGTATGAAAATCGTAACAATCTACCGCCTCCTTTCACTTCCTCCCATTTCCAGACTCTCACTTGCTCCTGATCTGTTCAGAGTCTCTTGGCACCGATGTGCTTATTGAGTCCCGGGGAGAGGGCAGCGGACTGCGACAGCGACGTGTGCATTATTCCGAGGAGCTGAGACAGAGCTCAGATGAGGAAGACGAGGAGGAATTTCAGCTGCCGGACAGGAAAGAAGAGAGACCTGGCTTTGCGATGAGTTACCTGATCATAGGAGCTCTGGCACTGTTATGTCTAGGGTCCTTTTTTTTCTCTGGTGAGTTTTGTAGTAGCAATGTTTCCTTAAAAAAATAAACAGAACCGTATTTGCAGATTTCATGATTTCAGAAAAGTTTCCAGGTGTTTAATTTTAGCTGTTGTATTGTGTTGCATCTCCAGGTTCTGTACTCGACCAGGGTGGTGGTAGGTACAGCTAGGTGGCAGTATAAGCCTGTGTAGTGCCTGCAGGTAGAGGTCTCTCTATAGTGCTGAATCAGTCCTGGCTCTAACATTTCCCATGACCTCTACTAGACCAGAGCCAGTCCTGTTAAACACCGTAGCTTACAAACCTGACTAAAGCTGCAGACGTCAGCTGCCTGCGACGTGTCTCTCCTAATGTGTGGTTTCCTGGACTTTCTCATAATGTCCTACCTTAAGAGCTGATATACACGACACTCGTAGACTGTCACTGACGGTTGTATTGTGTCATGGCTTTGTGTGAGCGGCTTCACTAAGAGCATGTTGAGACAATGTTTGGAATGCATTTCGACACATTCACAGAATTTCTGACTAAACTGCGCTGTGTTTCAGTGTGGGTCATATTTTCATTTAAGGAAGCAAAGAAATTAATTTCCACGGCACAGCTTACTTATATTCATTTTATGTATCATAATTCTATTTAATTTCTCTCGCTCTCTCTCTTTTATCTCTCTTTCTATCTCTCTCTCTTTCCAGATGACTTTGATGGCTCAGAGTTAACTGACCAGGTTGACTCTTTTCTACACACTTCATATTGTTGGCTGTTTCTGTGGAAAATGCCTCTTTCGCAGGTTTATCTAATCTGTACATCGATCTCTTCCATCCTAGGAACTTCTTGAAAAACTTGTGGAAGAAAACAAGCAGATTTCCATACTGGAGAAGCAAATACAGGTTAGAATAGCCATAGCTTGTTGTGTTACGGTTCATCCTCACCTAATCGTGTCATCTTGTATAAAAATGTAAATTGTTTGTTACGTCATACTCCTACATTAGGATGCATTTTATATGCAGTAATAAACTATAAACAATCATTTTTCTAGGCACAAAGGGACGAACTGGACAGGGCGTTGAGGGCAGCAGCAGAGAAACCAATCAGTGAAGAAGAACATGCCAGGATGAAGGAAGAATTGTCTGCATTGCCAAGTCTGAAAGAAGAATTAGAGGCACTTAAAGCTAGGATCTCTGAGCTCACTCAGCTCACAGGTACACCACAGGTGTCTGCAAATCCACTGTACTACTGTAAGAGTAATTTGGTTCAGTCACTAAAGCTCTGTCTCGTGCTGTTAATAAAAAATTAAAAGTAAGCAGCATGATTATAAAATCATTACAGTTATCCATGCGATCGATCAGCCCCTGATCCCAATTGGACTTGATCAGCCATGACCCGTGAGCCATCTCGGAGATATCCGATTCTCTGCTGATTTTACACGCGAGCTCAAGTGGTGCAACAGAAATGCATTCATTCTCTCATCTGGATGGAGATGGAGATTACGAATCTAACTACAGCCACCTCTAACATATATATGAAAAAAAAAAAGAGATCACTGCAATTTACTCCAGAAAACTTCATCAAGAGGAAGATGGAGTGTCATAAACCATCAAGCAAAACTGAGCTATTGTGCTTTTTTGCAAAAAGACTGATAGTTACCCAACAGCAATGTGAAAAACTGGTGAAGAGTCAAAACACATGAAAGCCGTAACTTCAAATCGGGGTTATTCCTCCAAATACTGATTTCTTAATGTTATTTACTGTAGTTAAAGCATTAACACACTTTCCTAATAAATTACATTTTGTTTTATTTGAGTTATTAGTTTATAATGTTTTGAATATTTTCGTTTTTTAATATTTAGGAAAAATATATCGTCAGCAGTTCACAAAAAATTAAACAAAACTATTCATTTCACCCATACATGCACCTGCAAGGGGAAAGAAAATACAATATAAGAGCAGTGGTCTTGTATTTTTTTCCAGAGTTGTACTGTATACAGAGACAAAAAAAATATACACCTCTCTTCTGACGATCACATGACGGTATCAACGACGGTGTAACTACTGAACTTTAAAGGAAACATATTAATATTACACATTGCTGTCAAAAATTCAATTTGAGGTTTTAAAAAGGTCATAGATAACATCTGTTGAAGTGTGTATAAATTTTTTTGGCTGATACCCTGCCTGGCCCAAAAACAAGTCACTGTTTCAGAAAAGTCAAATTATTGTCCTAGATTAAACAAAGAAAACATGGCAATGAATGAATTAGGTCAACAGCTGTCCAGTACATTATTAAAACCTGGAGGTATAGTGTTGAACCCTCAGCTTAGTGGAAGAATAAATGCTTGTTGAAGTTGCATGTAAGAAAATGATCAGTAGAAATCTCAGCTATGTTTAATAGTGTTTAATAACACACACACACACACACAATGTTATGAGAACTCACAGGATTGGGCTTAAACAGATGTGTGTGTCCATAAGAAAGCCAGTCAGTGAGAAACATCGGAAAATAAAGGCTTTAGTTTGCTGGAGAGGATAAAGATTGGACTTTGGAGCAATTGAAACAGGTCATGTGGTCTGATTGAACCCTCCATTCCAGAGCAGAATGGAAGCGCATGAAGCGATGCAGCCATCATCCACAGTGTCCACTGTACAAGCCTTAGGAGGCGGTGTTATGATCTGTGGTTGCTTCACATGAATGTACTGAATCACCAGAATAACACATCTATGGAGTTTTTCTTCCTTGATGGCACAGAGTGTTTCTGGGAGCATGAGGAATCATTTTCACACATGAACTGGACACCACAGTGTGTGTGTGTAATCAAAGTTAAAGTCAGAAGGACAAACCAATAGACTGAGACTTTTGTTTTTAGCCAGGCAGTGTATTATAGGATAATATATCTTGGTTTATTATTAATGTTCCTGATATGATCCTGGTTTTAGGACAACATGAAGAACCAAAGCAGTTATGTGTGGTTGTATTGGTTTATTTATGATTGCTATTTTGTTCCCGCCCCATTAGGTAACGAACTCTCAGAAACTTCTCCTGGACCTGACAGGCGGCGGAGGAGACAAGATGAGCTCACGAGACAAAAGTCTCTTCTGGAACAGAGCAGAACACGGTTGGAAGGAATGAAAAAACAGGACCAACCCAAGAAATGGTTAAGAGAAAGACTGGTTGAGATGCAGCAGAGGTTATCAGAACAGGTCGACCACATAGGCAGGAAAGATGAGTGGAGGAGGAAGCACAAGGGAGGAGAAGCAAGGAAGAATGAGTGGGGTGACAGTGTCCAAAAGCGCAAAGCGCTCTTAAAGAAGTACCGTGATGACTGGGAGCATAAGAAGTCTGAGAGGAAGCTGGAGAGAGAGAAGAGGAAGCAGGAGAGGTCTTGGCAGGCCAGACCTGGCCACAAGCATAAGCATGATCATAAAGTGCACAAGGAATCAAAGGACTTCTGGAAACTTCAGGAGAAGAAGCTCAGGAGCAACCGAAATCCTCCTGAGCACTGCCATGATGTGTCCAGCTGTGCTGAAGCACAGGGCCTCATTCCTGTTAAGCTCTCTGATTTACAGGACCTCCTGGATGTCTACTTGAACAAGTTGCAAGGGCTCACTGAGGAGCACAAGCAAGCTTTCCATCATCTTGTTGCCCAGTCTTTTCATGGTGGTGTCTTCAGCCACAACAGATTGCTCTTCAGTGAGTACGTGGAAGATGTGGCTGACATTTTGGAGGACCTGGTGGATCTTCTGATGGACGACGACGAGCTGGAAGAGGAGATGGAGGGGTTTGAGAGGGAGGCGTTATTGAAGTTTGCGGCGTAGAGCAGCATGTTGGAGCAGAGCTGACGAGGAAGACAAATTAGCCATATATCACAGATACCATATGATCACTAAACGTAAATATTTTCCCCAAGCTTTATGGCCTAACAGTGATGTTGTCTGTAGTGTGAGGAGTGTGTTTCTGAGGTCTTTTGTAAAGTTCTGACAGGGAAAAAAAACGCCAACATGAAGTTTCCTCACGAAGCTGTTTTCCCCTAAACTTCTTCATGTGCTAACGGCAGTAAACATGTATTGTTTGTACATCAAGAGGTGTGTGTCTTCTGTGTGATGGGTGTCACACACTACCACTGTTCCTAAAAGCCTGCAGTTTCTGGCATGCAGTGTAAAGCGGTACACACTAACAGTAAAATTGTTCCTTTTTCACATCATCTTCAGGAGACAACGGTTCTGTTGACTCCATCATCAGTGACCATGTTAAGCTGCACAGGGCTACACTATAAGACACAGATGCAGGTATTTGTGTGTGTTGTAGGTATTTACGTTTGCCCCGGGTGACTTCTCTGTACCTGTTTATTCATAAATTGTAGTATCACTGACGGCTCTAGTTTCAAACTGGTTTGTGTCCTGTGTACATGTGACCTTGCAAGATGTTTCGGAAGCTTTTATGCTTTGTTGTGAAGCTTTTATTTGTACTTTGCATGCTAGCACTTTTAAAATGCTGAGCCGATATGGAAAGCAGTAACCTGCTATTATGACCTTTATGAGTTTTTGAACTTTATATTTTGAAAAACGTTTTCAAGAAATTTATTTTCATTTATCCAGTTCACTTCTGTGCTGCATCTTACCGACGCGTCGGCTTTGTGCATTGTAAGCTACAGAAGTCCTGTAGTGTAGAAGACGTGTGTTCTGGTTTAATTGTTTATGTCGGATGCTGGAGGTGAAGTTGAGCCTCACAGGATCTGACTTAAACAACAAGGTTAAATATACTTAAATTATCATTTTTGTCAATGTTACAGGAGCCTACTTGTTTACTTTTGTCTCTTTTTCCTTGCTTAAAGAAAGAACCGTCTGCCGCTAATTTACACAACTGCTTTTTACTCTTTCTTTTTGCACTACACTGAATGATTGTGTTCAAGTTAAAGCCTTAAAGCCAAATTGTAATTGTAAAAAAATATCAGTAAAGTGAGACAGTAAAAGTTAAAACACTGCAGTTTAGGAGATTTCAGCATGTCAGTGGTCAAACCGGCCATGCACTCAACTCGACTCGGACGATAAATGAATTACAGGTCACACTGAATTGCTTTAAATATGTATTAAAAGAAAAATATATATTTCATCTGGAAAATATGTGACGTAAAATTTTCTTAGATGCGTTGTTGCATCTAAAACACTATTTATTATATTGTATGAAATGCTTATAGTCTGCTTCTGATCTGTATGTGTTTCTAATCTTCCCATTAAAAGAATGTTACTATGGAATCAGGTTGTTTGTTTTATTTGCAATGGAAAGATCCTCAAAGCAGATAAGAGCATCTTCACTGTGTGTGTGAAACTGTGTGTGTGAAACCTGAGTACTGTTCTGTTTGGGGGAAAAAGCTCTTGTTTTCCGCTGAGCTGTGCTTTATGGTGAAGGGGATAAAAGTCGAGGCGAGCATGAAAAGAAACGCATCTTTGCTCGCTTCTTCTCACAACACAACTCTCCTCAGGTAAACCGATTCCCTGCTTTCTTAAATTCTTTCTAACTTTTTTCAGTTTGGCTATTTTCTACTTATAATATTTGCTAAAACTAAAATTAAGATTGTTTGTCATTCCTTGTTTTCTTACTGGAATAACTGATGATGCCGGTTATTAACATGTGCTGTTATTAACATGTCTTTAGCCTTCACTGTGAGTTTTGCTTTACTGAGAAACCTATGCATTTAATTCAGTCATTTTGAAAACGATCTGCAACTCATTTAGAAGCGAACCTGTTCAGAGATTATGGAGAACAACTGGACCAGGTTGTTTTTGGATTGACATTGTGTACTATTTCTGAGAGAAATGAGTGTGTATTATGATTGTTTTGTCTAGTGTAACACCCCCGTTCCAGTTAGACATGGAGTCTGCCATTAATGTCCTTGTGACCCAGTTCAAGACCTACGCTGCTAAAGACGACAGCTCAAACACTCTGAGCAAAGAAGAATTCCAGAGTCTTGTTGCATCCCAACTACCAAATCTTGTCAAGGTCAGATCCTCTATTTACTATGCTCATGTTTGTGCTTATATTGTACTATTAATATTATACACCGGCTGGTCAAAACCAGGTCACACACACACTAATATTTCTTTGGAACACCTTTTAAAAAAAACGCTCATTCTCTGTGGCATTGTTTCACTTCTGCCTCGTCACAACATTTCTTTTCATCCAGTGTTGCGTTAATTTTACCGAGACCTTGTATTCATGACAAGAGAGTCAAACCGCTCTGTAAAGCTTCCTCCATTACATCTTGAAGACTTGTGGGGTTTAGGTCATGACACATGACATGTGGTGTCCAGGTCATGTGTGATAATGATTCCTTATGCTCCCAGAGCCGCTCTTTCACAATCAGATTCCTGGAATATGGCCGTGCCTCAGGGAAGAAAAACTCCATATGTGGTCATTCAGTACATTCAGGTGGTCAGCTGACTTCATTTTATTGCCACATAACGTTGCTGAGCCTCGACCTGAGCAACTGAAGCAACCCCAGATCATAACACTGCCTCCAGACACACACACCATCGCTCTTGAATAGGGTCAATCTGGACTCACCAGACCATGTGACCTTTTTCCATCGCTCCAAAGTCTAAACTTTATGCTCTCTAGCAAACTGAAGCCTTTTTTTTTTGGATGAGTCTCACTAACAAGTGATTTTCTTATGGACACACAGCTGTTTAGTTTAGCCATTTAGAGTTCTCATCACAATGTGTGTGTGTGTGTGTGTGTGTGTGTGTGTGTGTGTGTGTGTGTGTGTGTGTAAATGCTTTTACTTTCACTATTAAACATAGCTCTGGTTTCTACTATTCGTTTTTTACAATGTAATTTCAACAAAGAATTTTGATTACAATTTAGTTTTTATTTATTTATTTATTTATTTTTTACCACATTTATTCTGTGACGGATCAGTATTGGACAGGTCTTAACCCAATTCCAGTAATTTTAGCAATCTCCATATCTGTATTCTTTGCTTGTACACAACAATAATTTTACCCTTTTGATACACAATGACATGTTTTTTCTTGTTTATAGCCACAGGATTTTTCTTATGAAATGGCTGTTTAAGAAATGTGAAGTTACTCAAGAGTGTCAGTTAGGCTTAAAAGAATTGTTGCAGCTGAAACATTAATTGCTGCAGTAATTATCCAATCAAAAGCTCTTGAAAACACCAATCAGCCAAAACATTACTAAACATTAAGGCCAGTATTGTGTAGGTTCCCCTTGTGCCACTGGGGCGGCTCTGGCTCCTCGGGGTCTGACTTCACAAGACCTCTGGGTGTGCTGTGGTGTCTGGCACAAGGATGTTGGAAACAGATCCTTTGGGTGCTTGGAGTTGTGGGGTAGGGTCTTCATCGGATCAGGGATTTTTCATCTGAGGGATTTTTTACATTAACTCACAAAAAGGAATGTTTTAAAGAGTTTATATTCCTACTGGATTGCAATAGTGTTACTGTATCTTGCTGCGTAATTTAATAAAAACGCCTTTCTGATTTCCTGCAGAATGCGAGCGATTCTGATGTGATCAACCACCTCATGAGCTGCTTGGATGAGAACAATGATGGGGAACTGACATTTCAGGAATTCTGGCAGCTGATTGGCAAACTGGCATGCACACATGGTGGCTTCAGCCAATAACTTTAAAGGCAAACAATTTGAAATATCTCACTCATACACATGCAAGCAATTCAGGTCAAACAGAGCCACAAGACCTTCCCATCTAGCTCGAACACAAAAGAGTGCAAGTTAACCATTGACAAAGACAAGAGATGTGACACAAAAAAGCTTTTGTTGTAGTCATAAGTATTATCTTGCTTTTATGAACCCTGTAATAAAGGATTACATACATGTGACTTGTTTAGTTCACTCTCTCTCTCTCTCTCTCACTCTCTGCATGTCTGTGTTCCTAACTCAGTAGAGAGCTACCTTACATTGTGGCTAAGATTTAAATGGAAAAAACAGATCTCATTGTGAATTTAGCCAAAGAGACATTCTTTCAGCTGTGTGACTTAGTGATTGAAGAATTCTTTCCACACTGGTCTTTAATTTTAAAGTCAAAGCGGGTCTGCTTAATCATCATTCTATTCACTCATAACACATGTATGCTTATTTAGAGTAAAAGCTCCTACATACAGTGTGAACGGTCCTTTAACAATCAGAATATAGAAATCTTAAAATATCAGATGGGTCAGGGTTAGACCCAACAAGGAATCACAAATGTGCAAAAATAGTGAATTGATTTTTAACTTTTTATTTTACAGTAATTGTGAATTTTAACATTCGAGTAATAGTTTGGCTGGGATCATTTGTTATTCTCAATGCAGTGTGTGCAATCCTATGAATCATTTTGATGCTAAAATAGGTTTAACAGTACAGACAGCTGTGTGATGAGTATGGCTCGGTAACAGGTGAAGCAACGTTCATGTGCATGGCTTAGAAATGGCATATTTGCTAAGGCAAAACAAGACAACTCCCTTTTGTTAAAACCCATTCATTGCCCAACTTGCTTGCAACCAAACTGCTAATCTGGTCTAGTGAACTTTTTCAAACTTTTTTTTTTTCTTCATGCTATATGCAGCTTATGTGCCCTGGGGCTTGAGCAGAAGGAGGTTCTTTTGATCATGTGACCGACCGAGCCTAGTCAAACAGAATAAGAGGTAGCCTGCAACAAAAGAATGATTGTTGTTTACGCACACTTACACGGACAGGTACAGTCATACAAGCAGGGTGGAGCCGCCCTTGGGCTTGATTACACACACACAGGAAACACCATGGTATGGGCTGATAATGGAATGTAGCACATGGAACCATGAGTAAGGTGCAGGTAATTAATGCTCCTGGTTAAGGATTCAATCCTGGTGGTGGTGATGAGATTTAAACTTACAACCGCCTGATGAGTAATCCAGCATATTAACTGACTTCCTCCTAGATTCTGAGAAGGGAAGCCGTTGGAAATGTTTGTCAGGATAATGTGGTGGGATTCATTATGAGACAAAGCTTAGGTATTGAAAGAATCTGTTTTTTTGCTCTTTAATGAGAAACTGCTCATGCAGCGACACCAAGAGCTGGCCTAGATTTTACTGTTCAACTGTGGAAAACATTTCACACACACACACACAGTGTTCAGCAATCCCAGAGTAAATCCCTCCCTCCCCCATGCACTGTGTTGTATATCACAGCAGATTGAACCTGAAATCCCACTAAAGCACATGAAGTGAAATGAAACGGTTTGTGTGTTTCTAATGTAAACGCCTTTCCCTCTGAAACTGTTCCAGCATTCCCGCAGATATCTGCTTTCTCCAGGCTTTTCTCTCTCCCTCTCTCTCTCTCTCTCTCTCCCTCCAGTGTACACGCCCTCTGACTGTCAGAGAGGGAGGAAAAAAAGTTCAGAGAGAGAGAGAGAGAGAGGAGGGGAAAAAAACCCATTCGCGGAAGAGATTGTCTCCAACCCTTCTAGTTTGACAAGTTTTTTTTTTCCAGCTTGCTGAAGAAAAGACTGGAGGTTAAGACGCGGTGTTAAACCCGGTTCAGTCAGAGTCCTGAGTGCTGGAGTGGTGTAGACGGTAAGTGCGGCTCTTTGATCTTTTCTTTCTGCGCCACTTTGTATCCAGATGTGTGCGGCTTCCCTGCGCGCGCTGTCTGATGGCGGGGGTGAAGCGCCACGTTTCCGATCCGCCCTTCCAACTGGGATTGAGACTGGGACTGAGACTGGGATTGGGACTGGGATCGGGACTGGGATTGGGACTGGGATCGGGACTGGAACTCCTAATAAAGGCGCGCCTTTATTGTTTACTTTAAAACTGCAACAATGTAACGTTTGTTGACGGATCAAAGGATCCTTGAAATCTGCTGTAACATGGCGAGCTGTGCACTAAAGAAGAGTTTGCTGAGGAATTTCCTCAACATGTAACTCTTTTTAACCTCCTCCATGATCCAGTGGACTGTAATCTACATACAGAGTTATTAACTGCATTATTAACCTGCCTAGGTCTAGTACAAAAAAGTACAACTACAACCCCCCCCCCACCCCTCCAAAGATTAGAGCAATTATTATTATTATTATTATTATTTTTAGTTGATAATTTTAACTTTGCTCATGCAGCACAAGCTCAAAATGGAAGGTCATAAGAGCTGGCTGGTGCGGGAATGTTGCTCACACCGCTCCCCATGCCAGCCATGCGTCTGATAACATCCAGGAGAAAAACACATATGGATTTCAAAATAGAAATCTCAATCTACTGTAGGCCTAATGGATTCTTTATGCTGCTGCATCTTCCTGTTGTACAGTACATTGCCTGAAGTGATTTTTTCCCCCCTGAACGCTACAAACAAGGGCATTGGTGTCTCAGTGGTCAGTTTCTCGCCCCGACATGCGGAAGGCTCGGGTTTAGTTCCCTCCCAATGCTCAAACCCCAGCCAGTGCCAAGGTCCCAAACCTGGATAACGTGGGAGGGTTGCGTCAGGAAGGGCATCCGGTGTAAAAACCTGTGCCAAGTTGTGTGCGGATCAATGGGAGCAACCGAAAGATTAATAACAACAACAAGAAGTTATCTACAACAAAAGATCTGCCAAACACCAAATGTTGTCTGTTGATCCACTTCAGATACTACAACATGTATCTCATTTATATGGTCACCAAAATAAAATAATACAAAAAGCAAGATTCACATTGAGTAACATTTTAGAGGCTTCTCAACCATTAGCAATGCATTAAGGTTCCTACAGCCATGTACAAAATGTTACTGTGTGTATTTAAAGAAAGCTTAAAAGACTTTATTAGGATAATTAATGAAAGTAATGAATATGTTTCATCTGGCAGCAATGCTGACGCAGTGAGGAGTTTCTTTAAACAGCAATGTCAGAAGATGTTAATATGTGTCAGGATCATCAAATTATTACTCTCAATCAAGCAAAGAAAACAACTGAGGAGATCGCTGAAATGACGGGAATTTGATTAAGAGCTGTCCAACACATTATTAAAACCTGGAACGAAGGAAGACATCGTCAGAAACAGAAATCATGAATCAGCATGATTGGAGACGATGCGTTGCGTGGTAAAAAATGCCCAGGAGAAATCAGAGCTGTGTTTAATAGTGAAAGCAAAAGCATTTCCAAACACGTACAGTGTGATGAAAACTCACACAAACAACTGTGTGTCCATAAGAAAACCACTTGTTAATGAGACTAATCAGGAAAAAGAGGCGTCCGTTTGCTCGAGAACGAAAACATTGGACTTTGGAGCGATGGAAAAAGGTCACGTGACCCAATTCAAGAGCAATGGGCGTGTCAGGGTAAGAAGGGAAGTGGAAAAAGCGATGCACTCATCATGCAGTGTCCACTGTACAAGCCTCTGGAGGCGGTGTTATGATCTGGGGTTGCTTCAGTTGCTCAGGTCTAGACTAAATAAAATGAAGTCTGCTGACGACCTGAATGTATTGAATGACCAGGTTATCACATCTATGGAGTTTTTTTTCCCATAGATTGTGACAGAGTGGTTCTGGGAGCATGAGACACATGACCTGGACACCATGAAATCCTGATCCTAACCCCATTGAAAGTCTCCAAGGGTCTGGGTTCGATTCCCGCCTTGGGGTCTGTGTGCATGGAGTGTGCATGCTTGGTGGGTTTCCTCCGGGTAATCCGGTTTCCTCCCACAGTCCAAAGACCTGCAGATTAGACTAATTTCCGTTCCCAAATTGCCCGTAGTGTGTGTATGTTGACCGAAGGTCCTACCACGGTTGTGAAAATGGGAATAAATACAACGGTCACCACTGGCCTCCACAGTGCCTACTTGGTCTACAGCGGTTCCAAGATTTTCAGGGTGCGTTGGATGATTTATGCAGTGCGTCAGCTCGTTCCTGTGTGAATCTTTAATGGTGTGGCGACTTTAACCATCGTCCTTCAGCTCACACGGTGTATCGCGTTCACCTCGGAGGAAACGCAAATCTCCTTCACGCACTGGAGAGAAATGGGAGCCTGCGAGGCTTATGCTATATATTTAATGATGCGCTTTAGTGTGTGTGTGTGTGTGTGTGTGTGTGTGTGTGTGTGTGTGTGTATGTGTATGTGTGTGTGTATGTGTGTTCTCATGCGAGTTATGATGCTATGAGTCAGAAGGGGGATCCTGAGGATTAAGTAAGTTATTGTCTAATTTAGTGACATAATGGGTCCGCGGGCTCGCAGGGGGAACAGGTGATAAACTGTTGAGGGTTAAAAAGCAGCATTAACTTGCATATGATTAACCGGGTGTGTTTTTAATTATTAAACTGTGCCTGAAATAGCAGAGATCACCAGCGGTCATTCTGAGACACACACACACACACACACACATAGACACGCACATACCCTGGACAAAAGCGCTGTATTGTGGCCGTAGTACCAGGACTGAACATTCTCATGCCACTGAACATCTTATCCCAGAAATGCATAAGCTGTTTCAGAAGGCTGTTGTTGTCCAGTTTGAGCAGAGACCTTCCCAGAGATGACCTCAGGACATATTTGGCTTCCCACACCAGTCCCTACGGTCAGGGGAACATGATAAATAATTATCTACGTTCCTAGGGTCAGGAAATCTAGAAAAGAGTCTACACGCTTCTTGAAGAAATTAAAATAATGTTGAATTTCAAACAGATGCTTCAGAACTGAAGGTCTTGGCTGGATAATCAGAAATGGTTGGGTTTCATAGCGTGATCTACAGGACTGTTTCCGTACGCCAGAGATTCACACGGTAGTGCCTTCATCGCTCTGGCAACTGCTCTATGAAACCAAATACTTTAATAAGCTACTACTCTGTCAGCTTGTTTTTCCCCTGTTAATTAGTCTAATAGCAAGGTTTTCTGATTGGACACTGTACATCGGCATGTGGCTTCAGACTGCAGGGTGCACGCTAAAAAAAAACTTTATTGACGATATTAATTTATTAATGTAATTTTATAATGAAATGACTCTCAGATGTCATGACTTGATGTAGCCTAGACGTCTCAAAGATAACGTTCGGTCTCATCAAACTTACCAGTCAAGTTTGAGTGTCCTGGGGTAAGCCATGCATGGAATTCCTGCTTCTAACAAACGTTTGGTTGTTTTCTGTTGTTTCTTAATTGTCTCTATCAGTTTCTGTTTCATTGCTCACATGCATTTCTGGCACGCATCTTGCTTGTTCCCTCGCTCGGAGCTGCGAAGATGATGTTGTGACATGAGGAATGTTATGTGACAGAGCAAAAGAAATGAACAGCTGAATCAGCACATGACCAAGAGGGAATGTGAATGCATATGCATGAACGTGTTAAATGCATTACAGCTGGCAAGTTATAGAAAGAGCAGAAATGGTCTGGGTTCAGGTAATCCCTCAGGTAACACAAAGCCACTGTGCAGTCAGGCCTTCAGGAGATCAGATGACCTATCAAAGATCATCAGAGTCACTGAGGCGACTCCCTCCTCTCTCTTCCCTTATCAGCAATCAACTGTCAGCCCTAAGACTTTCATACACAGAACTCACTTCACTTTTCTAGATAAAGAAGCTGAAGTATCTAATGTCCAAGACCATTAAAGAGTCAAACATCTTGTGTACAAATGACACTTTTTTTTGCTCACGCATTGCCCATAGCATGTGATGGTCCAGGGTCGTTGGTCAGCATTACATCCTTGACACTTCATATTTTATAAGGAAAGACCGTACAGTTGCTAGCACAGAGCATTCTTTAACTCTTCAGCAAGCTTGTTCTACACTAAATATTATCTCAGAGGCACTAACATGACTTTTTTTTTTTAAGTTTCTGGATAGATAATCTGTCTAGTTTGGGGAAATTTCATATAATATGCATGCCCGTTTATTCCCTTATATCAATAATTCTTTATGTAATTCTTCTGTTCATGTTTGTGTTAAGGCAAGAGCAAACATGGAAGGAGCTATCAAGACAGTGGTGTCAGTTTTCCTGAAGTCAGCAAAAGGCAAGGAGAACCTTGGAGAAAAGGACTTTCAAAATCTAGTGAAGAACCAGCTAAAGAACATATTGACGGTGAGTATCCGTGGCCTTCCTCGTCAAAATCCACAGCAGTTATCAAGGCCCATCATTCACCATTTCATCAGTTGACAACAATACATTTGGTCCTAACATTATTTCATTTACCTGTTAAGTATCTCCATATCCTGTTTTATGCCAGGACTAAAGCTGCTGATAGGTTAAATCATCATGCATTCATTTTCAGTAAGTTCTTTATCCTGTTCAGGGTGGTAGTGCATCTGAAGACTATACCAGGAAGACCGAAGGCCAGGCTAAATCATACAAAATGAAATCCATGTCTATACGTACTTAGTCAGCATGGAAAGCTCTATGACTCAAATGTCGCATCCCTTACACCTGATTGTAAGGTACTTTGGTTTAGTGCTAACCACTAAGCCAAAGGTTTAAGGGATATGACATTTGAGTGACAGTTTGCACCTCCAGGGTCCTCCAGGGTCCTCCAGGGTCCCCTTGTAACAAGGGTTTCCACTGGCCTCCACGACCCCCAGTTGGACTACAGGGAAGGCTAGATGGATGGATACATAACGAACTTTAAAATAAACAATCTATCATTATATATCATGAATAACTCACTCACTATCACTCTATACCACTTTATCCTGTATTCAGGGTCACAGAGACTTAGGGCACAAAGTCGGGTACACCCTGGACAGGGAGCCAATCCATTGCAGGGCACACACATACACTCACATAATCTTTCACACACAATTTGGGAACACTTATTAGTCTAATCTGCATGTCTTTGGAATTTGGGAGGAAACCAGAGTACCCAAAGGAGACCCACCAAGCACAGGGAGAACATGCACACAGAGAGACACAGAATCGACCCTGCAGGGAATCAAAACCAGTCCCTGGAGGTGGTGCAAGGCGACAGTGCTAACCACTGAATAACTTACTGGTATTTGTAAATTGGAAGTTAGAGATGGTGAATGAAAGAATGACCGCCTCAAGTCTTAATGATAAATGACTAATAAATGCTCTGGACAAAGATAATTGCATTGTGCACTTAACCTAAAAAGTGTAAAAATCTGTGTGTTGGTGTTACAGGACACAGACAGCACTAAGGCTATCAAAGATATGCGTCAAGGGCTTGATGAAAACCAAGACGGAAAAGTCAGCTTCCAGGAGTACATGCACCTAGTGGGATACCTGGCCCAGGCAGTCAGTGAGCAGCGCTGCTCCAACGAGACCCAGGTGGCAAATTCAGGCCCAGAAACGCAGTCGGAGGTCCCTGAAACCTTGAAGGCTGAGCCTGAGGCTGAGAAAGAAGAAACGCCTAAGAAAGAGGAAGAGTCAGCCAAGGTGCAGGATGAAGTGGTGGAAGTGGTGGAAGTGGTGGAAGTGGTCGATGAAGATGAAAGTGTGGAGGAGGTGGTAGAAGTAGTGGAGCGCACGTAGGCACTTGAGACAGTTGATGAAAACATCTCAAGCCCTGATGTTATATCATTGATTTATTTCTGTGTTTTTTTTTTTTTTTTTACTATTTTACAGCTAACCAAACAAACACTACAATTTGTACCACTAGATAAAGCATAAACCACTCAATATTATCTGGACATCCTATTGTTGATTGTCTCAAACAGTGCTTTTCAAACGAGTCCTCAGACCTTCTCCAGCTCTCTAGATCAATAACTTTTTGCTCTACACTAACTCACACAACGCAGTGAAAAAGAAAACTGTGGAATGTCTGGAGGGGACGTGAGGACGGATTTGAGAACCACTGGTCTAAATAAACGCAACTAAAATGTATATGTATATGTACTGTATGTTATCATGTTAAAGAGTATTTGGATTTGTATTTACATTAACACTACATTACAACACGGATCTTTAAATGTGTTATAAATTACCTCTACAAACATGTTTAGAAATGATGCTGTCATTGGCGTGTTCAATTAAACGACCCTGGTGTCTTTGGGAAAAATAACGGTACGCCCATACGTGAACCACTCACACACCCCTGTTTAGGTTTCCATACTGTATATGTTCAGTTAGTTATGCCTTGTACACTTTGTCTTGCTTAGCATGTATGCTAACACAGTTTAACAGTTTCGTAGCATGTGCTGACTAATATCGCGCTAACTTTGTCATGGCACTGCCAAATTTGAATGAAGATTTATTTGCATGACAATAAACAAACATTTTTCTTTGACGATTTATTTTGTAGCTTGTGTGTTCTCATACTCTGTTCCATTCTGGTCTGTCTAATCTCATTCTGCTCTACGAAGGGCGTTCAAGTCAAAGCGGGACTTTTGATTGCGCAGAATGACAGAACAGTTATTTCTCTATATAATCCCCTGCTACACTAATGCACATGATGTTTGACTTGAACGCCCCTTGTACATACCTCTATGTGCCACACGCTCATTAATACAACATGTGTTTGGTGTTTCCTTCTTATCCAGCTAGATTTCTTTGCTATAAAACCGGTAAACGAGGTGCTAACAATGTCTTAACAATTACAAACCCATGGAGTGCTGAAAGTGTTGGACCAGAATTCCTCGAGCCCTGATGGTCCTGCTTGTCATGTGATGTAACATTCAAATGACAGTAAAGTAATTTATGGCTCTGGGTGTCTTTTATGTATTTAACAAATTTGGCTCTGACTCGTTTAATCATTCTTATTTGTCTTAAAATGCACTTTCTCTAATAAGTTATTTTACATTTATGTGAGTGTTATGTCTTAACATGAATTCTAGCCTGTCTTATCAATTGCTAATATTTGGGATACACCCCTAGGGTTAAAAAATATCTTGTTTGGTGTGCTGCTGGGAATGAATGAGATCAGCATACAATGCTAATACACCAGCTCGTTTAGTTCACTGTTTCACGTTTACCCCCCGGCCGTGCTCCGTGCATGCGCACAATGTATCAACCGTTTGTCTTCTTTCCCTAACCCCAGTCCTTTCCATTCATAATTGGGGCTTTAATTTCGTATATATATTAATAATAAGAAGCATCTCAATGACCACTAAAATGTTCAGTGTATCAGTATGTATGTATGTATGTATGTATGTATCTTTTAACAAATATGTCCTTATTACAATTATCCATATTTTACTTAACCATGTATACGACAGTATATACAGTATATTATCCAGCTCTATCCTCAATTGACAACGTCTCATAGGCTTGAAACTGGAAATATTACTTTATTTAGATTTATATATTGTTACATTTATACTTTTCATCTACTTTGAAGCAGTTTTTTCCCCCTAATGTCTGAAAAATTGCGCTATATATATAAATATATAAATAACAACTACATTTTTAAGTAGCTGTGTAAAAGGCAACAAGGAGCTGTGTGTTAAAAGATCATTCAGTGTGTTTTACAAAGACAGAAGCAATCGCTCAGTTTTTTTGCAAACAATAAACACATGGTATAAATGATACAGAACTTCACAATTGTATGCTTATTTAACAGAGACACACACACACACACATTACCATATCATACTTTTATACATATTTGAATCAATACTTCTTTTCGTTTAAGCCTGCACACTGTTAGTGGAGGCGGTGTGTACCTCGCCTCAGTAAACCCTTGGCTGTGTTACAGTTGTGTTTGCTTTTGGTGTGGCTGACGCTGTGACGTTGGGCTCCATTACGTTAGCATTATCAATGCGCCGTCACTCGAAAGCGATATGAGACACCAATGTGCCAGCCTCCTCAGGTTAGCTCTACAATCGCTACCATCTTTTATTATGCAGCACCTGATGTGGATATATGTTCACAGGATCTTCACTGCTCTCATCTCCTGCCTTGCACATGCTGGTCATGTGTGTCCACCAGAATACACTCTATCAAACAGATTTTGTTTGTTCTCAAAGCCCTAGATCCTCCTGACTAACCCTGAGCAGAGGCGTTTTATAACATACCGAACATTCTTTAATAACAATAGTAGATATGCACACACAGGGCCGGACATGCATACTCCAGTTTAGATTAAATATTAGCTTGGTCTTCTCGCTGACACTTTTGAGAGGTTCTATTAAATCTACTTAAACATTTAATCTGATTGATCATGTAAGATCTCTGTTGATGAATAACGTCCAGCTTTGCTACACCACTCTGTGGTTAGTTAAGTTAAACACCCACAATCTAAATGCATCATCTCAATGCTGTACTGTTTTAAAACTTGTTATTCTTCTGTTCATTCCAATTCAATTCAATTTGCTTTTAACAGTGATCATTGTCGCAAAGCAGCTTTACAGAACCAAATGAAGTAAAAATAAATAAAGCACTCCAAAGCCATCTGTGTGTGTTAAGTTTCCCTGCATGATCAAGTAGGTGAACATAAGACAGCATGAAGGACAGGAGGAGGGGACGATGGAGCAAAGGAGAAACATAAGCTGACGAGGATGTGTGAGAGGAGGGACGGATGAGGGGTGAGGGATATTTAAGACCGGGAGACACTCGCTCTTCTCATCCGTTGCTTTGCTCCTTTCTATCAGTCTGCATCTCTGTGACGACGAGGCTCTTCAGCACCACTCAGGTAGGATGGACAGCCAAAGGCTTCTTTCTTGTCCAGTTTTTTTCTGATGACGGCTCATTTACATCTGCGCTTGCTATTGTTTTGCAAATCTCAATTTGCAAATACATTTTATATAATAAAAAACTTGATTTGAATGGATAAGACATTATATTTGGAAGGATTAACTTTTTGAATTCGGCTAATTTCTTTCTTTAGGCACTGTTTACATTTATAATCCTTTAATTAGACATTCTATAAATTTTTTTGCTTTATATCATTTTGATGTGACTTTGTTCCCTAAAGTATAAGTGGCAGATTAATTTTAAATGTTGTTGTTGTCACTAGGTTACTGTGTATCAGAGCTATTCATCTGAAATCCTGGAGGGCCGGTGTCCAGTCAGTAATAAACAAATAAAAGTCAGTAATAAATAAATAGATAGATAGATAGATAGATCGATAGATAGATAGATAGATAATTTATTGATCATGTAGGAAATTCCAGATATCCAGCAGAAATAAAGACAGTAAGACAGGTTGTAGATGTGATTGCACCCTGTTCATCCTTTATATCATCAGTATACACAGGGTGAGAATGCGAGAACTGACCAGAAGTTACTAATGCAATGCAAGAAGCAAACTACAAGGTATATAGGAAGCATATAAATAAGCATATAAATCAAATAAAAAAAAAGAGAGAGAGAAGAAAGAAAATCGCAGTGCAACCTTGATGTGCCATTTTATATTCTGACAACAGGCACAAATAGTTTTAATTGTGCAAAGAACCGCATGAAAGTGACAACGAAACTGACTCTGTGCTTAATGGCAAAATATGTAACAGCGAGAGTAACTCAGCAGACTATACGGCTAACAGATGGGAGAGTTACGCGGATAGCACCGTGATGTACAAGCTCAGATCTTCCAGTCCACATCCCCATGTCCCTGTGCTGAAGAGCTGAATGGCTCTGGGGTCTAAGAATTTCATGTGTCAGAAGTTCTTCTCTTGAATAAATGAAGAGATTACAGCTGGACTGGGCAGAGATGTCCATATCCATACGATAGACTATTAAAAACTAAAAACCCAGAGACACAGAGACGGAGCTACTGAATGAGCTGCCACTCGCATCGGTGCCTGGAAATATGATATAATTGAGCAACACCTAAACACTCAACCTAAACCTGAAATGATCAGCTTAATTATGATCAGCTGAGTTTAAGTAAAAAGAAACAACAAACCGTGCTGGACACTGTCCCTTCAGGCCTGGGTTTGAAAAGCTCAAGCTGTATGATGTCTCCATCCATGACACGATTGTGATTCATCTTCCTACAGATTTCTGCCTTACTAATTAAGATGTCAACGAAATGTTTTCCTAAAAGTGCCAAATTTCACATTCCTGCTTGGGTTCCTTGCTTGACTGATGCACCGTGGTGCTGCTTATACTGTCATGGTCCTGTCCAACCTGTAACTGTGCCACTTGTCTGTCTGTCTGTCTGTCTGTTTGTCTGCAAAATATCTCCATAGTCGCGGTAACTTCAGGACACGCTCTAGTGAGGGCTGAGACCAGCGTGACATCACAGCAGTTCTTAAGTTCACGCTGCCTCTAGGTATTAGTTCCACAGCAGCATCCGAGCTTCCTAATTAGAGTCTGTAATGAATTAATAAGTGAAATTAGATGGTGCAAGGCATCATTAATATGAGTTCTGGAGTCCTGGGTACATTTGTGTTTCGCTTCATGTTAGTGAGATTGCTTTGCAAGGAAAACGACCATAAACTACGCTGTAATTCTAGACAATTAGTCTAGTTTAGTTACACAACAGTTGACTGTTGATCATGAATCTGAATTAAATATTAAAACAGAGGAGGAAAGCTACAGACATTTTATAATTACCACGACTCCATCAGAACTTTTACAAATTGGGTTTTAACTATCATTATATTATTTAATTCTTCAGGTTGTTTGTCCAGATCACACAAGTGACGAATCTACATACTGACAGATTCTGCTGGATTTCTTTTTGTGTAATGTAGCCTCAGTTATAAAACTTCACCAAGTCAGAAAAACTTCTGTTTCTGCAGCTGATAAACTCGTACACACACACACACACACACACACACACACACACACACACACACACTATTCTTATTCTTTCACCTAATGTTTGTCATTTCCAGGTGCTTCTTTCCATTTCCTTCACAAAAAAATTCTTAACATTTTAACCATTATGTTTGTGTCTCTATAATCCCAGTAGCTTCTCAAGCCTGGAGACAGAAGAACCAAGATGCCACGCTCAAAATGTGATGTGTAAGAATGTTGTGCCTGCTTTTTTTCCTACCTATTTCCCCCACGATCCCTCTCTCTTTCTCAGTTTAGATGAGAAAGCTTGTAAACCTACCTACAAAAAAAAGTGATACTTGATCCATTATAGGTGATCTAGGATTGTGCTTTGAATCTTAAATTTTACTAAATGGACATTGTGCTTCTGTCCCGCCATCAACTTCTTGTGTTTGTGCCATTTCCATTGAGCTAAAGCTCCACCCATGCCAGTCATGTGACCTCACATATGGCTGGGAGAAGAGTGCACCGTGCTACTCCGTCTTTAACCTTTGACCTTTTGAATGATTTGCAGCATGGCTAAAGAACCAAGCACCAACCTGGAGAGCGCCATGCAGATGCTCATCAAGACCTTCCATAAGTACTCAGGGAAAGAAGGGGACAAATACACGCTGAGCCGAGGGGAGTTAAGAGAACTTCTGACGGAGGAATTGGGAAATTATCTTGGGGTGAGAAGACAAACACAGACCATGTGTCACACTTATAGCACACATACACAATGTTCGGAAAAGTGAAGTAATCTCGCGTCGAAACGACGTGTTAAAAAGTGTAACGGAAAACACACCAGGTGTGTCGTAAGAGCAGTATCAGATAATCTACTATCGTACTCTGTGGCATGTTACAACGTGCCGAAAATGCTCATTGCATGTAAGCATACATACTTCGAATGCCTTCATTGGAGGTTTGCGTAAATACCTCTGACACTGACACACATTCTGCATGTTTAAAATAATTCTTCATCCACATGGAGTGCGATGATGCACCAGAGTGATGATGAGTTCACTCTCACTCACTCATCGTCTATACCGCTTTATACAGGGTCACGGGGGGCCTGGAGCCCATCCCAGGAGACTTAGGGCACGAGGCAGGCAGGGTACACTCTCGAGAGGGTGGCAATCCATTGCAGAGCAGACACACTTACTAACACACATGGGGAAATTTTGGGAATGCCAATCAGCGTAATTTGCATGTCTTTGGACTGTGGGAGGAAACCAAAATACCTGGAGGAAACCCACCAAGAACGGGGAGAACATGCAAATGCCATGCACATCGAACTTGGACCCTGGAGGTGCAAGGTGACAGTGCTAACCACTAAACTGCATGAGTGTTCACGGAAAGATAGAATTATGACTTTGGTGATGTCACAAAAGTATCTTTAAAATATTAACAAGGTGCCTGAAATCATGCATACACTCATTTCCCCTTAGTACGATCCTCTTGGGGTCTCAACAAACCATTACAAGCTACATTCTAAGATCTGCTAAACCTTAGTTTAGTCCACCAAGCCCATCATTATTTATTTATTTATTTTTGTTGTTGTTTTATGTATATTGTGCCACGGTGGCTTCACTGTCACCTTGCACCTCCCGGGTCTGGGTTCGATTCTCGCCTTGGGGTCTGTGTTCATGTTCTCCCCGTACTTGGTGAGTTTCCTCCGAATGCTCTGGTTTCCTCCCACAGTCCAAAGATGTGGGTTAAATGGCGTTTCCCAAATTGTCCATTGTGTGTGAATGTTGACTGGAGGTCCCTAGTTGGACTCCCGAAGGTTCACAGATGGATGGATTTTATGTCTATGATATAGTTTAGTTCATTCTGTTTTGCTTCCATCCAGTTTTCTGTTTAAGCACACACCAAATTCATTCCCAGTTTTCATTTTAAAATGTTTAATTCTCCAAATTCACACCCAGTAGCATTAAACAGAAACATCCCTAACTCTGTTTCCTTCCATTCTCCCTTTATTAGAATGCACAAGACAAGGATGCGGTGGAGCGAGTGATGAGTGACCTGGACGCCAACAATGACGGTGAGGTGGACTTCACTGAGTTCATCATCCTGATGGGCGCTCTCACCGTGGCCTGCAATGACTTCTTCCTCGACAGCCCACCACCTAAAAACAAGGACGCGAAGGACGGAGAGAAGAAAGAGTAATGAGGGGAAGACAATGGGAGCCTGAGACAGGAGAGTATCAGGTGGCGTCTGTAACCAGGAGCGAAGGTCTGGGAAGAAAGCCGTCTCTTTCGAGCTATAAATACTTGAAATTTCAATTATTATATCTGTCATTACTTTAACGTTGGAGTAAACGCATAAAACACTTTCAGTAATTTCAGGAACATATTTGCCCAACCTTAATGTACTCTCTAAGAGACGCAACGTTGCAGCTATGTTATTTCAATTCAAATCCTCCTGACGGTAATAAGACACCAACACACACACACACACACACACACGGATCCAGTACCCTGATAATTTATCACTCAAACATCCTTGAAGTTAGGTGAAGGAAAAGATAGGGGTGAGGGTGAAGTGAGGGAGAAGTGAGGGGTGAACTGTCACCCGGTTTATAACACACAAGTCCTTAACAATATCACCAGTGTTGAACACTTCAGTGTGTTTTGCTTCTTTTCAAGGCACCTGTTTTGTATGCTGTTTTGTTCAGTGTCGATATGTATCTTCATCATTACAATAAATATGTCTAATGGGAATGAATTTGTTGTGTATTGCTCATTTCGATAAAAAGAAGTAGTGACTCGGATGTCACAATAATACACACCTCTCTCATATCAAGCTACAAATTCAACAAATTATGAACTTTTTAATAAACTTTAGATAGTGTCTGATATCACAGAGTGGTAGAGATTTGGTCATGTTTTGCTTTCTAGGAAAAAAAAGGATATGTTAGGAAAAACATTTAGGATATGTTAATATTATATATTAAAATGTAATAATAAATTACAGTGGAACCTCGGATTACGAGCATAATTCGTTCCGGAAGCGGGCTCGTATTCCAAAACACTCGTAAACCAAA
>JAQMYL010000021.1:14955927-14974213 GCA_030014365.1 Clarias pachynema | reverse complement strand
AGATCTGTAAAGTTATTTGGATTTTTACAACATTATTGTTGAAATACACAGTCCTGAAAAAGGGGTGTTTCTTTTTTGGCTGAGTATATGTACATCAGTGTGCGTGTTCTTTCCATATAGTTAAATCTTAGTTTCATCAGTGCAGATAACATTTTGCCAGCACCGCTGTGGAGTGTCAATGTTCTCTTTTGCAAACTTCAGGCATGCAGCAATGTTCTTTTTAGTTTAGCAGTAGCTTCCTTTGCCATGGAAACCCTACATCTTAAAGTTTTTCTACTCCTGCAGCCAGTTCCAATGATGCCTTCAAATCTTTGGCTGTCACTGGAGGTTGTTTCTTTACCTCATTGATGAGACACCCACTTTTTTGATGAGACACCCACTTTTTTGGTAGAGTAGACAGTCCTAAAGTGTCTCCATTTGCCCGACTGTAGACTGGTGAACTTCTAAAGGCTTTGAAATCACTTTGTAATCCTTTCCAGCTTTATGTAAATCAACAATTCTTGATCATAGATCTAAAAGTTCAAATATTTACTCAAAAAAGTAAAAATAATATTTACTCAAAATGAGTTTGGAGCTCTAGGTGAGCTCCAAACTCATTTTCTCTCCAGGTACTGTATACTAACACCCGCCTCCAATAAGCTTTTTTGTGGTCATTAACTCTAGGATTCACACACTTTTCTCCATGAGATTTTCATGGTTGTTCTCAATAAAGACATGAATAATCATGAAAGTAAGTACAAGTAAGTACAAAATACACAAAAAATATACATGTGCATGAAGACATTATTTTGTTTTTCTATTGATAAAGTTTGTGCATAAATCCAAAATGTACGAGCATATATCTAATGTCAGTGAAAAAAAGCAATCAGCTCTCATTATCCTAGAGAGTCGTGTTTATTTCTCTCATTACTGTAGAGAAATGCTTAAACCTTTTTGCATGTTATTTGACTAGGGTAATATGTTACACCCCGCAGAATGCAGGAACAGTTTCCATGGACAGAAGAAAGAGCTGCACAGAAGAAAGAGCCACACCCACATACAAAATCCTAGAGTTTAAATCAATCACATTATGACTTAATTAGGGAACATGTGAGAATTATATCTGATTCTGAATATCCAGAACTTTCACATGTATTTATATGTGTTTATAGCCTTTCTGTGAATGACATGCTGCAGTGTGATGTCACAGCCACCAGAGGGAGCCTGAGCACTGTTCTCACTCACTCACTCATCTTCTATACCGCTTTATCCTGTATTCAGGGTCACGGGGGGCCTGGAGCCTATCCCAGGAGACTTAGCGCATGAGGTGGGGTACACCCTGGACAGGGCGCCAATCCATCACAGGGCACACACATACGCTCACTCACACACTACGGGCAATTTGGGAACGCCAATCAGCCTAATCTGCAGGTTTTTGGACTGTGGGAGGAAACCGGAGTACCCGGAGGAAACCCACCAAACATGGAGAGAACATGCAAACTCCATGCACACAGAGATGGGAATCGAGCCTGGCCGAGAATCGAACCCAGACCCTGGAGGTGCAAGGCGACAGTGCTAACCACTACACCACCGTGCCACCCTGAGCACTGTTGTGTGTCTGAATTATTCATATCAGTTCAGCCTCTGTCCCCAAGAGCTGTAAAGAAAAAGTAGACAAAATATAAGATTAATAAACATACTTATAGACATTTCGACTTATTTTATTTCTACTCATTTAAAGCTTTACATTTTGTTCTTTGATTGCCAATTAAAGCAATTAGTTAGCTAATTTAAAGGATTTATTTCAAGAAGTATACAGTACATAACAACAACAACAACAACAACAACAACAACAATAATAATAATAATAATAAGCACCTGTGCCATCACCGCCTGGACGCACCGCACAACCTTTGTACTTTTTGTGCATGTTAAGACTTTCAAAAAGCCTATGATGCTGGAAAAAAAGCATCACACTATGATGTGATGTCACTCAATATGAAGGCACTTTTCAGCATAAGTTTAAAGCGTGGTTGAACTGTTTGAGATATCAAAAATCCCATCGCAATTTTGCATTGTCAATGTCTTGAGATCATAAGGGCCCAGTTTGGTGACGATCGTATAAATCCCCTAGGAGGAGTATATAAAATTCCATTGAGAGCCTTTTGCAAACAACCCAAAATAACTAACTTTCTATTAAGTACAGCCCATGTCATGCGCAGTGAAAGTTGTTCAGCTCAATGAGATCTAAATGTGTACCAGATTTCACATGAATATGTGGAAGTGTGTATGAGCTATGCACCAAGGGATCAACCGCTCAGACGTCCTAATGGCAGCAGATTCCAACCTGTGTGCTGATTCCATGGCTTTTTGAACATGTTAAGGCCTCTGAAAAGCCCCAGATGCTGGAAAAAGTATATAAATATTTTATGTTTTTTTTATTATTTATTTTCCACTATAACACACCATGCTAATAAACGACTTGACAATTATCTAATAGATGAAAAAGCTACAAATTCTGTATGTAAAAACAAACACTCTGAAGTAACTAGACCTTGCTGTTCCTTTTAGACCGGGGCTGACAACCACTAACGTAACCGATGCTCTCAACTGGCAAGCATTTTACTAACCAGTTACTTTGCATTGACAAAGTTCCAGCAATAGAGCTCTCTCTCTCTCTCTCTGCTTTTGTAATGTAATACCATGCCATCATTACTAATAAAGCAGTGGATCAGCCTTTTAGTCTTAATGCTTTGTAAACTTAAATCATTCTTTAAGAACAATTGAAAATCACTTTTTTTTATACCCTTGGATTTAGACCAGATGAACACAGCACAAGAACCGGTACTAAATATGTTCATGACTAATGCGAGTATGTTTTAAATAAAAAGAAACACTCTTTAAATCTGTGTGTCGACATTTTAAATCCACTGATTTAAAACCCCAGACCTCAGCTTGGTTCAGTACCAGCGGCGATGGCCTTCAGTGTGAGAAACACACACACACAGCACAACAGTGAAGCATGTGATGGACAGTGAACTGGGAATGTGTGTCTTTCTCAGCACTCAGGATATAAAGAATCACGGAGTGTAGGAAACCTCTCATGAACCGGAATAAATGAAGCTCGGGAAGACAAGCCACAATAATGCTGAAAAATGTCTCAACAAGTCGAGCCCATGAAATTTGGCATGTAAAACAGCTTTGCGTTATTTGCATGAAGAGCTGCGAGCAGTGTGCATGAGGTCTGAGAAGTGCAACAGTAATGCTGTCTACAGCCTCCAGCTGCTCTGCAGAGGGACAGAATGTGTAGAAAATCCGGAGTGATTACATTCTGAAGAAACAGCTATCATTTTAAATGACTGCAGCTGGAAAACAGTTTGCTGCATCACTGCAATGGCATGGCACCAGTTTCCAACACAGATCCAGACAATAACCCATACACACGTCTCATAGGATGAGTATATGTTTGCAGAAATAAATGCATGATTAAACCATTGTGGCACGAGATTCCTTTGACTGTAAATACCTGAAAATATGTACAGTATATGCAGTATCAGTCAAAACTTTGGACACACCTTGTAATTAATTAAAAATCAGGAAAGACCATGGAATTAGAAGGTGTGTCCAAACGTTTGATTTCCCATTACTTTACACTGAATCGCACATGATAACATGAAACAACAAACATGTTTTTATAAATAAAATTTTTTTTTTAATTGAAAATCAGAAACTGATTTATTTTTGCAGTTGATTAGACATATTTGTAAAGGTGTATAAGGGCTTACAACACCTTGTCATAAAGTGCAAGGAGCTGTCTGTGAATCATTACAATCAAGTTTAGATCAAATCTAAAAAATCTTTATTTCTTTCTACACTGCTGCAAAACAATGCTGAAAGAGTCCATCTCCTTTGACAGTTGATATTGAGATGTGTCTGCACCTTATGCTCTGTAAAGTCTTCATAACAGCTCTAATCTGAGGATCACTTTCTTGATCCTTTCTAGAGTTGGCTGTCTAGCCGAAGTGGGCATCTGGAAAAGAAGGGGCTTAGTTAGAGAGGGAAAAATAAACAGTCTCAAACAGCTCCAAGAGTCCTGGGCCCGTATTCACAAAGCTTTTTAGAATTCTCTCAGAGAGCTCCTATCTTAGCTTAAAAAATCCTAGCTGGAGTCCTAGACCAAAAGTGATTTAGGAAACTTCTCAGAGCAATTCTGAGTAAGTAAATTACAAAAACCTTTATCTTAGTGAGGAGGTGTGGTCGACTCTGTTGCTAGGGATGATGCAGCAATTCAAGGACTGTGATTGGTTGATAAAAATAAAAAAAACTGTGAAGGTCTTAAAATGTGCCCTTTGTGAACATAGAATATATGATAGAATGGACAGTGAGACCATAATGTTTGTATATAAAGAAATTGTATAATCATGACTACAGGCTACTTTATGCAAAATTTCTGTTATAGGCTGAATATCTTAAAGTTAATTAAAACAGCCAAATGTTGAAAATGTGTCTGCTTTTAAAGCAACCAATTTTGATGCAGTAGTTACTATATTTAAGTTTTTACATTTATTAACCATACTGATTTCATTACTTTTAATCCATTTTAGATTGATGGGAGCAAAGTGTCTCAGCTTTTACCGATTTACAAGTTACACTTTATATGGTATGTAGCCAACAATTCAAGAGAGATGGAAGGAAGTAAAACAACAAGAAAACCAAATTGGACAAGAGAGGTCCTCCCCTCTACTCTTAACAATTTTACCTTAGGAGCAGTTTTTAGGTCTAAGATGTTTAGTGGATCATTTTTATCTTAACTAAGATTTAGAAATTCTAAGAAAATTTCGAAATTCTACGAATTCTCTTAGAATTTCATCACTAGGAGCAACTTTTAGGTTTAAGAAGCTTTGTGAATACGGGCCCAGGGCTGAGACGGGAGACAAACAATCATCTCTGCAACATGGCATACTGTAAGTAAGGCCTCAGTGGCGAGAGAGAAGCATGTCCATGCATTTCTAACTAATTAGATTAAGCAGATTATAGCTCAGTCCAAGCACGTGCAGGTCCAGTGTTCCATTACTGATAATGATTATTTTATTAATTAATATTAAAGCTTATCTTGTATTGTGGAAACACTGAGATTGTTGATAATACCTCCTGTGTAATTATGAGTAATAGGGATTTAACATATAACACTTTACATATGGTGAAATTGCTGTCACTTAGTTTTTTTTGCTGATGTAAAAATCATTTAAATTAACATAAGACACATTACTTGTACATGTTCAGAAAATCATGAAATACATTTTATCACTTTAATGTTCAATATTTACTTGTGAAAAGTCAAGTTCAAGGAAATGTCTTGTTGACCATATGACCATATATGGCAGTGGAACTATATACTTTTAATCTAAAGCTGTTCTTTCATAACGTAAACTATGTCATAGGTGTTGTTTTATTTTGAAATACATTTGACAATTTGAAATTGTTCCCGGAGTCATGGGACACTAGATGAAGAGCAGTGGACAAATGCAAAAGGTATTTTAGATATCGCTCCTTGTTTGTTTAGAAATGTCATGATTTATATTGCAATTTTATGCGAGGCTTTTAAGTCTGACATTAAAGTTACTCATTGGAAGTCTTTTGCAGACTCTTAACGGGTTTTCTTTTAAGATTTCCCAGCTTCCCTGTCCCTGCCGCCACGCATAGTGTTTTGCATTTAGACCAAAAAGTAAAATTTCTTAAGTAAAAGAACTTTCTTCATGCCACTCTTCCATAAAGGCCAGATTGTAATAGTTGTTCTGTGGACAGATTGTCCCACCTTAGCTGTGGATCTCTGCAGCTCCTCTAGAGTTACCATGGGCCTCTTGGCTGCTTCTCTGATTAATGCTCTCCATGACCTGTCAGTTTAGGTGGACGGCCATATCTTAGTAGGTTTGCTGTTGTGCCATACTCTTTCCATATTTGAATGATGGATTGGAACAGTGCTCCGTTAGATGTTCAATGCTTCTGATTTTTTTTTTTTTTTTTTTTAATATAACCTAACTCTGCTTTAAACTACTCCACAACTTGTCTGGTGTGTTCCTTGGGCTTTATGATGCTGTTTGTTCACTAACTGAGGGCTTCACAGAACAGCTGTATTTATACTGAGATTAAATGACACACAGGTGGACTCTATTTACTAATGAGGTGACTTCTGAAGGTTCTACTGGAAGTTAGGGGTATCAGAGTAAAGGGAGCTGCCACTTCACAATTATGTACCATTTTGTGTTGATCTATCACATAAAATCCCAATAAAATTAACTGGGTTTATCGATTTATTCAAAGTGTGCAGAAATTACTTTGAGTTAGTAATTAATTGCAAATTACAAATAAAAAAAACAACAAATAATTAATCTCGAACATGCACTTCACGCGCGCGCCTTCTGCACGTGAAACTAGAGCAGCTCGAGCCATGCTCCTTCATGGGTTGATCTGGACGAGTCCACTTTCTACAGTAACAGGGGGGCGTCCGAATAATTACCTCGTACATCCAAGATACAGGTTTAAATATGATAATGTACATTTATTGAAAATCATGAACCGTCATAAAATTACATATAATCGGATATATTTATACATCTAACAGGGTTTACTTAAAAAATTATGATATCCAAAACCGCAGGGTCACCCCTGTGTTCCGGGGTGTGAGTGTGCGCGTCTCGCCCGGCTGTGTCCCTCTTTGTCCGGCAGCGACTATAGGCCTTAATAGTCATGGCCAAATTCGCGTTTGAGGATAAATTTTAATTGTAAGTCTTTCTGACGTTGACTGTTTGCTTTATGAGGATTGATAAATATGGAATAATGTAAGAGCCTAGTCTGTTTTTTTGTTAACGCTTTAGCGTTAGAGCCGCATACAGCTTGCAGTCAAAGCCCTGGTGTATTAGCTATGCTAGCTACTCGGCTGCTCTCAGCTAACCTAGCTAATCTGGCGAGCGCGTGCACCCTAACCAACAGAGTGCGCGCGGGGTTTCGCGTCGCGTGCGTGTAAGCCTGCGAGCTCGCGTCGCGTGCGCGTGATGAATGAGGAGCGTAACGACTGGTCACTCGGTGTGTGTGTGTGTGTTCGCTTCCGTTAGCGGTGTAGCTACCCGCTAACCCGTTAGCATCACATCTGTAAGCGATCACAGACGGGAGGAGGGAGGGGAGGGGTAGAGGGGGGATCACCAGATTCATTCAGAAAAGAAAAAAAAAACATCACAAGCGCGTTTTTTTTATTTTATTTATTCGTGTTCACTTTTTCCGGTTTGAGATCAGTTTAATCCGCGTGCCACTCCGTTTAGCTGCCTGTCAGGCTGCACTTGGACCTCAGGACTTGTTCGTCACTTCTTCTTCTTTTTTATTTGTGAACGGTGCCATGGCATCGCGCGGCCGGTCTTATTAATGGCTGCCGAATCGGGGAGACTGCAGGCGGGACAAGGTCAAGGGAAGCGCGGCAAAGGTAGGCAAACGGCCATCTCTCTGTGTCCGAGCGGAGTCCACAACTCAAAAAACAATCTGCCCTTTCCACCCTTGTCCCTGTGTGTGTGTGTGTATATATACATATACACCGGCCTTGTATATTTCCCCCTTCATGGGCTCTGTGTGTCTCTCTCTCTCTCTGTGTGGGGAGCTGGTTGTATGTCAGCTTGTCTGTCCACTGGGCTCTACCTGCGTCCTGTGTCCACTCAAGTCTCACACGCTCTTTTTTCCCTCCTTGCCATCCAGCCTCAAGCCCTCTATCACCCAGATTACATGTTGGGCATGGGCACGCAGTGTGGTGCGGAATATCGATATGCATTTGCTTTCCTGCATTATGAACGTTATATCTCTAAACTACACGACATGACGCGCAGCGACACTTCAGTGTTTTAATCAACCTGAGTCAGCTTGCATTTGTATTGGGTTCAGCATAGTGCCATGCATACAGCACATATGCCATAACATCTGGATCCAGAAAGGGACATGACACTGTATACAAATAAAGTTAATGCACACAGCTACATTAATCTCACAGGTCCATATACATGCTGATGGGTTCAGAGCCTGCTTAAAAACAAAACAAAAAAAAACGAAACATTTAACAATACTCCATAAAAAAAATTTCTTATTAAAATTTTTTTTTCTCTCTCTCTCTCTCTCCCTCTTCCTCTCTCTCATTTACATGTTTAGGTTCCCAGATGAAAAGCCCGGAGAAAAAGAAGAGGAAGTCCAGCACTCAGGTGAAATAATTTTCTATAACGGATGTAAAGATAGAACCTGAATATTTTTTTTTTTTTTTTACAGCTCATGGATCTCGAGTCTTACTCAGTTCATGTTTGGAGTCTCACAAGTTTTCCTTCCTTTTTCTCCAAATACACATGGATTGGCTACTCTAAGGGCGGTTTCACATTAGGGCCCCGGAATCGTTCCTGTGACAACCTTTTCCAGTGGACTCCCGAGCACAGAACAATTGCCATACAGCATACTGCGGCGTGGATCAAATCAGATATGGAAGCCAGTCGTACCTGAGAACGGAAGTAGATCGCTGTTTAGACCCGACATCATGAGTGTCTGCAGGCTCCTCTAAAATCTCCTTGTTTGTGTAGCATGTGCCAGTCTCAACCCTCTGACCTACTCAGCCATAGTTGATAAAGTAGGAAAGCAAGTGAGAGCGTCACATTTCCCCTAAAATATTAATAATAACAGGCAAAGCTAATGTCTTGTGTTAAATGGCGGCTCACAAACCGAGTAGGTGCATACTGTCATTTCCTGTATCAGATGGTGTAAATACACAATCTTTTCTGAGCACGGTACAAATCAGTCGTTCCTAATGTGAAAGTGCCCTAAATGTGTGTATGTTCCTTGATATTCATATCAAGTGTTCTCACTGTAGGCCTCCGAACCAGGTTACATGAGATGAATTAATTGTTTCAATTTAATGATTTGTCATTGTTGTAAATAACACAGAGGTATCATTAGGCATCATCTTTCCCGACATGTAATAAAGATGTAGACTTAGTTAATTTATTGTGTTATTTAATGTGTCATTGCTTGTTCACATTTAATTATATTTTCTGATGGAGGTTTTAAGTCACAGCTTCATGTTAATTTGGACATTCAATCTTATCTTTTTCTCTTGTGCACAGGGGGCAAATTTCTCCCACCTCTCTGAGTTTGCACCTCCTCCAACCCCTATGGTCGACCATCTTGTGGCTTCAAACCCATTTGACGATGACTTTAGCACATCACGTCCTGCTGGAGCCGCGGGTCCGGGAAGCACACCTTTCCTGCCAAGCCCAGGGACTGGTGGGGGAGGTGGAGGCTATGGGGGTCCCGGGAGAATGGGAGGAGGCATGGCCTACATGGGTGGCCCTGGAGGACCTGGTGGTGGACAGCCGGTGCGAAGACCCCCTTTCGGACCTCCTCCACCCAACACAGGACCGCATCACCCAATTGGATATGGAGGAATGCCTGCGTTTGGAGGAGGAGGAGGAGGAGGAGGTGGTGCCGGAGGTGGCTTTCCTCCAGGGGGACCATCGCAGTTTAACATGCCACCTAATTTCAGCCCACCTATGCATCCAGGGCAAGGGTTTAACCCTATACTGTCACCTAGTGGAATGGGCGGTGGTCCTGGAGGTGGCGGTCCTCCTCACCCACGCTTTGCGATGCAGCAGCCTCAGCATGGACAGAGTGGTCATCCTTTCAACAGTCCTCCAATGCCTGGCGGCCCTCGGGGTCCTCCTCATGGCCCGATGAACCCAATGGGTGGCATGCCAGCTGGAATGAATATGATGGGCGGCATGGGGGGTGGAATGGGTGGAGGTAATATGGTGGGTGGCCATGCGGGGATGCCCCCCCAGGGGTCGTTCCCTCCCTCACAAGACGGCCCCTATCCTGGGCCGGGCACTCCTGGTAGTGAAGAAGGCAAAAACTTTGTTGGTGGACCAGGCGGTGGTCCACCAGGTCCGCCTCAGCAGCCGCAAAACCTCAACCCCTCCGGGCCTCCATCCAATAACGCCACTCCAGGTCCGTCCCCAGCTTCTGGACCCCCACAGACTGGAGGAGGGTTTCCTGGTCACCCTGATGTTCAGCAATCAACACCCAACACACCTGGCCAACCTTCATCTGCACCTCCTCCACCCAATCCCAATTCTTCCCCTACTGGTCCGCTCAATGGTCCACAACCTCAACAAGTCCCACCAAATCAGCACACTCCGGTTAACTCTGCAGGCGGCCCGGCTCCCAACACTCCATCCAGTCAGCAACAGCCGACACCGCCCAACTCCGCCCCAGGCTCTGCCCCGTACAGTCAGCAGAACAGTGCCCCTGGTGGTGGACCTATGGCAGGCCAGCCGCCCAATTCCAATCAAAACAGCTTAAACAATACCGGTGGCAGTAACCCTAACCCTCCATCTAACTCGGCCTCCACACCTAACACACAGTCTCCGCTTCCCACTGGCCAAGCTCCATCTTCCGTTGGTCCAGGGTCTGGGCCGCCGAAGCTGGGAAGTGGCATGGTGTTCCATTGTGGCTTTTGCTTGTCAGAGGTACATGATGACCAGGAGGCCATCCTTTGTGAGGCGTCATGCCAACGCTGGTTCCACAGAGACTGCACAGGTCTGACTGAGCCTGCATATGGCCTGTTGACCAGAGAGAGTGCTGCGGTATGGGCTTGCGATTTCTGCCTCAAGACCAAGGATATTCAGGCAGTATATGTACGTCAGAGTTTGGGACAGCTGGTGGCTGCTAACGAAGGCTAGGGGACCAGGATGTGAGGGAGAATGCTAAAGGAAGCATAAATAAGCATGGAATTGATTGTTTTAAGCCTTTGAGCCAACAACACAGAGGCAGGTAGGCTAAGGAAAGTGGACAGAGTAGGAAATGTAGGGAAACCAATGGACAGAGCACCGAATGGACAAATGTGGACCGTGTACTTCCTGTGTTGAGTGCTCTTGCAGTCTACACAAGCACTTTTAGGGCTTACATTTCTTAATGATCCGAGAAAGTTTGAGCTTGACTTTTCAAGAACACTATAACAACCAGTAATGAATCAGCCATCTTATGTTACCGGTATGTGGGGTTTTTTTTGTTGTTTTTTTTGTTTTGCTTGTGTTTAAGGAAACAAAAATATTTCTGTAATTGCTTAAATTGAACACATGGTTGTAAAAGTGCAGAAGAATTTTCTAACCTTGTCATAATTAAAAGTAATGAACTAATATCCACATAGTTTCCCATCAGAGTAAACTGTCCCTCCAGAAGCAGCTTGTCCACCAGAAGCACTGATGACAACTCACTACCTCACAGAACAGTTGTACACATGCGTTGGCACAAATCGACTGCTATCTAAATCTAGACGGAGGTCTCCCTACACCAATTCTTCTAGCCCATGGTTTTCATTACAGTGTGTCCAAAGGAAATGAGTACCTTCCTTCACCTTTGAGGGAAACGATGTATACACGTGTATATAATGAATATTAGTCTCGGTTTCTCAGAAATACTGTCCTGTAAATGGAAAGGTTGCTGACAGTTTAATGACTCCGTTGCCAAGTTTTTTTTGTCTTAATATACATTCGATCACAGTTTTTATTTAAAGCTGAACACTGCTCGGTCAGTGCGGACGGTCGCCTACGTAGGGAAAGTAGTGCTACATAACCATATCAAATGTGTATAGTCTTTGGATTGCATGTGAACCAAATGCAGTAATTTGTCCACTGTTTATAATGTATTGTTTCTTTTTAGGCCTCAGTGAGGGGTGTAAAGTAGACCAAATAACAGAATGAAATCAAATCTCAGCTCATGTTTCTGTTGCTGATTAAAGATGTTATTTTCTTCTTTTCACTTTTTTTGGTCCAGGTTGCCTTTTTTCTTAGCAGTTATCCTTTTTTTTGTTTGTTTTGTTTTGTTTGTTTTTTGTACTGATGTCTAGTGTGCTTACTCTAGTGCCCTCTGTTGTCCAAGATTGTGCAGTGACGTTCAAGGTGGGCAGAAGTAAGGTCATATTGTGAAAGAAGTAAAAAGAAAAAATGTATTTGTATTTTTACTTGCCATTTTTGTAGACTATTGTTGCATTAAATTTGGGTTTGACTGCCCAGTAAACCGAGTCAGCAGAGTTGATGTAATTTTCTTCTTTTCTTTTAAATGCATGTCTCGTATTTAATTAATTTCACTAAATTCTACTCACCTAACGAATATAAATGTCAAAAAACAACACCATTACTGCATTTTAGGAATCTGGAAATATCCTAATATTTATATGACTGGTTTACTAACAGCATCACATCCTTGTATGAAATATATTTAATATCGGGTGTTATTACAATATCTTACAAGTACATTTTTATTATTGTTTATCTGTTGTATTCTAATTTAAATTCTTAAAGGTTGTCTATACAGTATAAAACAGTCTTACTAGTGTTTTGAATTTAAACAAACTGTTCTTTAAGACATTCTAGTGCTTTAGTATAATTTCTGCTTAAATTACTGACATCTGTGAATGTGGTGCGCTTTGTCACCTCACAACAAATCATTAAAAACAGGCCATGGTATGGTACTTTTCAAAAGCACAGAAAGAAGAGCAGGGATTAGGTCTGTTAATTTCAAGGCTTTTTAAGTCTTAGGAATGCAAGAGTCTGTTGGCTTAATAAACACTTTATTGAGGACACCTACCAAGATAGCTACACTACTCTAGACACTGCTGTAGTTTTCTGATTGTGAGCTGCCCTTTACATTGTTCACCAGAGGCGCACCAGTGATCCACAACAGCACATGGAGTCCATACAGGCAGTCATGCTGTAGGAATTGATCTGAAAAGAAATTAAGTCCAGGCTGCTGACATGAGGGTGGGGGGTGGTAACTGAGACATGTCTCACACAAAGGAAACTTGGCCATCGTACAATGACATCAAAATAAGATGGCGGAGGAAGTAAGAGACACTTGTGATACTCGCTTTACAGGCAGTGTGTACAGTGTCATTTCCATTTTCAATTCAAATAATTTAACCTAATTTAAAAGTAGTCTTACCCAACTTCTTGATCTGTAATCAGGTGTGAATCTTATTTTGTTGAAGATAAGCCATCATCCACACTGACCCTTTCTCTTTTATTCTCTCAGCCTGAACTACTGGGTTTTCGACATCATATTTCACACACTGATCAGACTACGACTGGGTTCATGTTTCACAAACAACTCATAGCCTAGTTTTCAGAGTCACTTTTGTTTCTGTTATGAGAGACAACGTGCAGGAGAGTGAATGTAATTGAAGTAAAGCAGGTGGATTTCGGATGGGTTGGTCAGGCTTACACTCCTGTTATGATTGATGCAGTGCAGGTTGGTGCTGTGGGGCAGGTTATGCATGAACAGACTTTTACTGAGGCTTCAGCCGAGGTACATTCAAAGTCTAAGGTCTAAATTTTATGGATAGATCCCTGAAAGAGGATACCTCTCAGTATATTTTAGGGTTTAACTGGTTTATTGAGTTTATATAGTAAATGGATAACAGAGGGCTGGTGTGTAGGCTTTTATCTTTAGGGTACAGACAAAAACAAAACGGAAATTAAGAGCAGTTTGATCATAAATGTACTAAAATACAACAATGGCCCACCATGTAAAAAAACATCTGATAATACGTGTGTATATCTATATGACTGGAATTGTGCAGCACATTATTAAAAACTGGAAGGATAGTGCTTGGGCTCTAAAAATCACGACTGAGCATGATCAGAGGTCACTTAAACACTTGGGGATGTTGCATGGTAAAAAAAAAAAAAAAGGGACATTATAAATAGGAACTATGTTTAATAGTGAAAGTAGGAGCATTTCCACACACACACACACACACACACACACACACACACTGTGATGAGAACTCACAGGATTGGGACTAAACAGCCATGTGTCCATAAGAAAACCACTTGTTAGTGAGACAGAAAGGAATGCTTGAATTTGTCTTAGGAGCAATGGAAAAAGGTCAAGTGGTCTGATAAGTTCAGATTGACCTTCTTCCAGAGCGATGGGTAACAAGGGAAGCGCATGAGATTCTTAAGACATCTGTGGTTGCTTCAGGTGTTCAAGACTCAGTAATGTGGCAATAACATGAAGTCAGCTGATGACTGAATGACCAGATTATCACATCTATGGAGTTTTTCTTCCCATATTCCAGGACTCAGAGTGGTTCTGGGAGCACGAGGAATGATTTTCCCACATGACCTGAACACTATATTTTGAGCTGTAATCAAAATTTAAAAGCGGCTGAACAAAATATTAGAGTGTATGACTTGTGTTTGGCCGGGCAGTGTATAAAATATGTATACGGAAATAAAACAGGTTTTAGAATTTTAGCAAATGAAAGTAAACCTGCACCATCCTGAGTGTGCAGTATCACATGGTATGACACTTATGGATGCGACCAGATGTGGCACTTCAGGATTTACTTGTAGAGTCGGTCAGCTCCTCGAGTTCACACCGTCATATTAAAGCAAAGGCAAGGTGAAAACAAATACTGTACCTAGAAATGTTAAAAATCTTGTAAATATGTCAGATCTCAGTACTGAGCAGAATAACTGAGATCATGTGTGTATCTGCAACTAGTGTTTGGGGTCAGCCATTATTCTCCAGCTTTCTTTCAGTCTTTTTATTTTATTATTATTTTATTTAATAAGCACCACACCTGTGTGATCTGATTGCAATGATGTAACTGTAGAATAATAACATTTCCTGCTAACATTAAGCGTTTCTGTGTGTTTTTGTGTTTATCAGTGCATTAAGAGGTGTACTTAACACAGAAATACTCGGGTTTGATTGACAGGTCCTCCCGGCCAATAGTGTGCGTCGAAGGGCAGGGCTATGAGACATTTCTGACCAATCGGAGAGGTCAGTGGGCGGGGCGACGGAGAGGTTGTATGACGCCAGCGCAACAGGTTACCGAGAGGCTTTTATCTGCCTTTAAATGAACACGGAAGGCTGTGAGTGTCAGTGTGTGTGTGTGAGTGTTGTGTGTGTCAGTGTGAGTGAGTGAGTGAGTGTGAGTATATGAGTATATGAGTGAGTATATGAGTGAGTGTGTTTGAACCGTCTTATTATTATTATTTTTAAGCAGCAGGTTGAGGATCTGATGGTGAGGAGGAGCGGAGCAGAGTGTGTGTGTGTGTGTGTGTGTGTGAGAGAGAGAGAGAGAGAGATCTGGAGACTGGAGCTTCTACTGTCAGGTAGGAACACACGAGTGTTTACTGAGTGCGGCTTATACACACACACACACACACACACACACAGTGGATATAAAAGTCCACACACACACACACACACACACACACACACACACACACACACTCCTGTTAAAATGTCAGGCTTTTGTGATGTAAAAAAAAAAAGAGACAAAGATCAATCACTTCAGAACTGTTCCACCTTTAATGTGACCTATAACCTGTACAACTCAATAACAAATAAATAAACTGAAACTTTTTTGGGGGATTAAAAAAAAAAAGAAAAAAAGAAATATGGTTTCGTAAATATGTACACCCTTAAACCAAGACTTTGTTGAAGCAGCTTTTGATTTTATTACAGCACTTAGTCTTTTTGAGTCGGAGTCCATCAGCATGGAATATCTTGACCTAACCCACTTATCTCCAGTTCCAGCTGAAGAGAAACAGCCCCAAAGCATGATGCTGCCACCACCATGCTTCACCGTGGCTGTGGTGATCTCTTGGTGATGTGCAGTGTTGTTTTTGCGCTTTGTTTCTCAATTGAGTTGTAAAGGTTATAGGTCACATCAAATGTGGAAAAAGTACTGAAAGAAATTTTTTGGACATTTTTTTTTTTCATCACAAAAACCTGGGCTATTTTTATATCCACTGTATACACTCAACTATACACTCATATATACTGTATATATATATCAGCCAAAAAAATGTATATGATATAAATAGTATATTATATTAATATAATATGTATAATATTAATATATTATCATAAAATGTTCATCTCTCTCTCTCTCTCTCTCTCTCTCTCTCTCTCTTTCTATATATATATATATATATATATATATATATATATATATATTATAACAGCAGTAAATGATATAAAACTTTTCTGAAGTATGTATAACTTTTTTTGGCAGACTCTGTGTGTGTGTGTATATACAGTATCTGTATAATCTCTGTATACTCATATATACACTCATATACACACTCCTCTATACCTCTCTCTCTCTCTCTCTCCAACTGCGATTAAAGTATCTAATGTCTGATCAGTTTTTATTATATTTGATCCACCGGTCTTTTATTGCCCATGTGCTGATACCAGATATCAGACTGCTACCATCTTGTGTATTTTTCTTCATGCGAACCTGACATGACTTTTAATTTCACAGGGAAAACATAAAGATTTTGTGTAACCTAATTTACGAGGGTGAGTCAAAAGAAAAATCCTCACTCCGGTTTATTAAAATTTCTGTTGGCCGCACTTTCTCATCAGCACTTTCTCTTCAAGGCCACCGTCTCCCCAGTCAGGTGTGAATGTGTTACATCAGGTCATTTGTAACTGCGGTGTGAGCAAAAATGGACGCCCTACTAGTGATTTGCACGAAAAAAGAGCAGCGTGCAGTGATTTGTTTTTTTTGTGGTCTGAGGGTGTACCTGGTGCTGAAACACCTCACTGAAGAGTGTAACCAGAAGTGTTTCGATATCTGGTGGAAAGTGAAAGTTTCTTAAAGAGAATCATTACTGGTGATGAGACATGGATTCATCACTATGAGCCGAGAGTAAACATCAGAGTATGGAACAGAAATATCCTCAATCTGACCGAGAAAATGTTCAAAACCTTCAGCTGAAAATTCATCAATGCTACAGTTTTCTGGGAGCTTCATTGAGTCTCTATTGGAACATTATCAGGAAAAAGGTTCAACGATCAACAGAGCTTGTTCCAGTGAGATGCTTATTGAAGAGCTGAATCCTAAACACAGAGGACCAAAGTTATCCAAAGTTGTCGTGATCTCGCGTGATGCACGTCCGCACACTTCTGCCCACACCGTCTCTGACACTCTGCAAAAACTTTGTTTTGTGGTGTTAAAGCGTCCTCCCTATAGTCCTGATCTCACTTTATCACACTATCACCTGTGTGGTCCCCTGAAAGCAGCCCTACGAGGACGAAGAGTCACTTCTGATGAAGAAGTGAAGACAGCGGTGCATTTGTGGCTCGCAGCTAAGCCTAAAAATTTTTTTAATGAGGGATTACAAAAGCTTGTTGTCAGATGGACAAAGTGTTTAATTAAAATAAATTCTAGAGTGCGGATAGTTTTTGACTCACCATCGTTGTGTGAAATCCGGGTCCGGGTTGCCAGATCACATTGACACATTCCCGCTTAGTCAGGGCTGAAACCCCGCCCACTCTGATAAAAAAAACAAAAACAGCCCAGGTCTGTATAATACGTATTAGAACTTATAATGCTTATCAGTTATATATACACACTTTGTTTCACAAAAATTTATAGCCTTAATAATCTGCTCAAGACACATGTTTTTCAGGCTAAGATGATTAAAGGAGCCATATTATTAATAATAATAATAATGATAATAATAATAATTTTTAAATATAAATAATTTATTCATTCGCACAATAGTGAGTAAAATAACAGCATGTCTCCACATCCTAAAAAAAATGAAATCCTTGTGCTTCATGTTGCATTTTGATTTAACAATTAAAAAAATTCATTGATTATTTAAGTTTTTTTAACATTGGAAATTTTAAATGTTTTATGTAAGATAATGGCCAAAAGTTCCTTGATTTAAATGCTCTTTAAGTTCTATAAGTTCTAAGTTCTAAAGCAGAAATTATATTTGTCATCCTTTTTTGCTGATGTGAAAGCGACGCGCTCCGTGACTCAAATACGTGATACGGTCTGAACTGTGAGTTTGCTGGTATTTAATGTAATTATATATTGTATATTTTGGAGGTTCCCAGGTTGAATCTATATTTATTTGACAGTTTGTTCTTAGATGTAGACAGTAGATACAGATGTACAGGAGGCGTATCAGCTCTTTTTAAACATGAACACATGCTGTATCTCTAACATTCGCATTAGCTCTAAAGCTGTGCTGAATAAAAACTAATAAACTATAACACTGTTATTAATAAAGTGTCACGTTAACGCCGCACTGATCCCCGTACCAGACGTAACCCTGCGTATGTTTACACAGACCACAACAACACACTGTCTGTTAATGAATAAATCTTTAATGGTTTGGAACGCTACGGTGCAGAATGTGTAAGAGTGCAGCTCAGTCCTCCAGGAGAATAAAACTGACTGCAGATAAAGACAATA
>JAQMYL010000021.1:14935606-14946521 GCA_030014365.1 Clarias pachynema | reverse complement strand
TGTGTGTGTGTGTGTGTGTGTGTGTGTGTGTGTGTGTGTGTGTGTGTGTGTGTGTATGTGTGTATGTGTGTGTATGTATGTGTGTGTATGTGTGTGTGGTTTGTTTTCTGTCAACCTGTAATGTGTATAAATGTTTGATACAGTGTTTTATTATAACATTCCATTATGCAGGAGGAGAAAGAGACCACAAACAAACGCTTACAGCAGCAGCTCGATCAGACCAGAAGAGACCTGCAGCATGCCCAGGATCGGTAAAAACAGTGTGTGTGTGTGTGTGTGTGTGTGTGTGTGTGTGTGTGTGAGAGAGAGAGATTAAATTCTGCATTTATCTAAAGGTTAAAACTCTGAAAACTTCCCGAAACTGAGGAAAACTCAAGGAGACAGAATTCTTATTCTTATTCCAACACTCGGCTCACAGCACGGAGAGTAAAGACAGCAGAGCGGATTATATTATAGCGAGTTGGACTGTATACACAAGCACTAGATTTATATATTTACCGTACAGATATATTCAGTGTTAAATCTAGAGCACGGACTCTACTGTAAGAGTTTCTGGGACTGTGTTAATGACTCCATGTGACCCCTGACAAATATTTGGTCTCCTCTAGTCTGGGTAAATGTGTAACACTGACTAAACACTGGTGATCTGGGAGCTGGGACAAAAACATGAACCGTCTCTCAAAAAACCAGTCGAGATGAACACTGCGTCCTGCAGCAGGTCATGTGGAGGCGTTCCTCTAAAAGCCCTCCCGTTTGTCACTAGTTTAATACAAGGCAAGGGATGGAAAGACATAGGTTTCATGTTATTTAATGATATTGTTATAAGAAATCTATATAAATAAAACAAAATTAAGGTAAAAAATGTAATAATATATTTTTGTCTGTACAAAGAGGTCAGAACTCTTTCAACACTTACTTATGTACACTGGAGAACCAGAAACAGTCTCAAAAATCTTTCTGTCTGTGTGTCTGTCTATCCAGCCAGATTTTATCCCAACATCACACAAAACTGTCCTGGACAGAATTTAAAGACACTTTGTAATTTCAAATCTGCACGATAAATGAAATTAAAATGTTTCGAGGTGAAGTTATGAGCAGTTATCTACAGATAATAAATCACAAGTTTTTTATAACGTACTGTGTAACTTTTGCAGTCCTTAGATCTCTGCCTGAAGTTTAACCTGCACCATAAGAGAAATCTAAATGTTGAGTAAAAGTGTTTTTATGAACAGTTATGTGCCGGATTTAATAATCTACTTTAAAATAAGCTACTAATGCGCTACTTGCTCGATGTAAACAAACACCTGCACCAATAGATATTAATTAGAAAAGATAAACTCAATATTTTTACTGGGATAAGTTCATATTTTCACTTTGGCTGAAATAACAGCGCTGAAGTGGTATAAGTGAATTTTAACACACTGGAGTCATTTTAAGACAAAACTTGTCTTTATCTGATCTACTTTTTCCATTTCTCATCTGTGATTCTCTCTCCGATTACCGAACAGACCAGGAGTCTTTTCTCTGATGATGAAAGAAGAACAACTTAGTGTAAACAAGTGTAACATACTCAACCTTACAGAATGTGATGCCTTTGTATTAATAAGTTAATGAGAGTTCTGTTGTATAGAAAGACAGACAGACATGTACATGGACTTATATAATATTATTATTATAATATAATAATAATAATAATAATAATAATAATATGACTGATTACATTAAAGATCATCAAATTATTTTTAGCTTTAACATTTTAACTATTTCTACAAACTCTTTTACCGTTAAAGACAGGAACTTATGCTAGTCTGAAGTATTTTTTTATTTAAAACATCCTCACATGATTGTGATGATGGGATGTGATGTGATGATGGGATGGGATGGTATGGGATGGGATGTGATGTGATGATGGGATGTGATGTGATGATGGGATGTGATGTGATGGGATGATGATGATGACCTCATGATGGTTGTGTTCAGGTTGGCGGCGCTGCACTTGGAGAAGGAAGGGGTGGAGTCTCGCTTTCATCAGCAGGAGGATCAGCTGGCGCAGCTGCAGGAGGAGCTGAGGAGAGTCTCAGAGAGCGCGCCGCACACACACTCGGTACACAAACACAACACACACATGCGCCCGGCTTTTAGTAATGGATGTCTGGCTAACTTTATTCCTTTATTAGTAATATTAGAGCTGAGTGTCTGTAATCAGAGTTTCTGTCTTGTGTGTGTGTGTGTGTGTGTGTGTGTGTGTGTGTGTAGATGTGTGTTTATGGGAGGCATGACTCGCACTGAACTCATGAGAATCTTCTAGAGTTACAATAAAGTTAGTTAGTTGATAAAGTTAGTTTAACTGAACAGACACCAAGTCGTGTCAGATTGTTGGGTTTGTTCTGCGAGGCTCCTCATCCCACGGTGTGATCACTCCCCTCTGATTAATATTTATTTCAGCCTGTATACCGTAATATGCGAATATTTGTAAATCGAGGCAGAGTGAACAGTGTGTATGTGTGTGTGTGTGTGTGTGTGTGTGTGTGTGTGTGTGTGTGTGTGTGTGTGTGTGTGTGCGCGCATAACCAGCTCGGGGTTTGATTTTGCTGATTTCCTGTCAGGACCTGGTGGCTCTTCAGTCTGAGCTGGCGGAGGCGGCGATGCTGAGGCAGAGGCAGGAGGACACGCTGCACATGAGGGAGAGGGAGCTCACTGCCCTGAAGGGGGCGCTGAAGGACGAGGTGGCCGTACACGACAGAGAGATGGAGGCGCTCCGGGAACAGTACAGCCAAAATATGGAGGCACTTCAGAAAACCATGGAGAGTGTATCTCAGGTGTGTGTGTGTGTGTGTGTGTGTGTGTGTGTGTGTGTGTGTGTGTGTGTGTGTGTGTGTGTGTGTGCAGGTATTGAAAATGTAGTTTGCTGGTAATTAGGTACCTCTTGTCTCAGGTTCTCTAGTGTAATAGATACTCTTTGTATGTGTGTAGTATCTGTGTGTGTGTGTGTGTGTGTGTGTGTGTGTGTGTGTGTGATCAGATCTCTCAACCGCTCTTTCAGAATCAAACTTTGTTCAAGTTGCCTGAATCAGCCTTTAGCCTTGTTGTACAATTCAGCAATATCACACTCGAAGTCGTGCTGTTGTGCTGAATATCAGCACGGATGTGATGTGGTCATAGGCAGGAGATATTTGTTTTATGCAATAGTTCCATGAACACCATTTATTATCTACAGGTTATGATTTGTTATTATGCTCCGCCAACGCACATCCTTCCGCACCAGGCAGAACTAAAAACTAACCGCGACTGACATTTAGTGTAATTAACAGGGATGAAAGTAGTTTTAAATTCTTCTACTGTATGTGGACAAAAGGTGAGGAGAATGAACCATGGAGGTGTTGGACCACTGTAGAAGACCTGGGACGCCGAGTGATGCATGTAGTTAAATGTCCCAGTGTCGTTACCGTTCATTATCAGCACTCGTGGAATGCCTCTCGTCCAATCATATTGCTCGTTTGAAACTAACTGTTGTATAATATAATTAATCACTGCTGTGCTCCAGGTATATGACTCTTAGTTATTATAACTTATATCATGATGGTGTTTAACTTTAAAATGTCTTGTATCTATCGCGGTTTGATCTAATGAATGTTGGTTGATTCAGTTGATTGAATCGATGGGTCAGTTTTCGATTCAGAATTCACATTTTTTAAAAGTATTTAGGTTAAAATAAACTTATGAATGTTAAATGTTCTAAAAATTGACAAATTCCTCATAAATATGCCACTCTTTTGGAGGTAATACAAACCGATTCTGTCTTCCACAAATACTCGCATTTTACAAGAGTATCACTTTTTCATCTTTAGTTTATGTGCGGTTTTCATGTAATACTGCCACCTACTGGACTGGAGTGTTGTGCAGAAGTCATGAACAATTTACCACACAGCTTACACAGTTTATTTGAAAGTTTTAGTAGTTTTTAGTTTTTCAAACTCTGTACGAAATGTAGCTGCTTGTGTCAAATCAGACAATAATCATTAGAGCTGAATCGAAAATCACAATGTCTAAAAAATCGAATCGAATCGACAGTCATGCCTGTGCTGGGAAAAATAACGTGTATATATAACTGTATCTTGTGAGATGAAGTGTATATACTGTACTAGACCCTGTGATGCTCCATGTGTGAGTGAGCAGGTGCATATAGTGTCTTGCTGGACGGTCAGTAGTAGTGAGAGGTGTGTTACTAAACACTGAACTGATAGTTTTGACACACCAACAGTTCCAGAGTTAAACTTTAATACCTACAGAGTCGTGTTTCCACTATTTACCCTTTAGTTTCTGTTGTTGTTGTTGTTGTTGTTGTTGTTATGTATCCAGCCACTGCAAAGCATGACCATGACATACACCATGGTGTGTGTGTGTGAGGGGTTTAGAATGATCAGAGAACCTGGGCTTTCCATTCCTCATATAGAGCATATGTACATATATTCCTCCATCACTGCAGCGTTTAAGATGTTCATGATGTTCCTCATGTATTAATGTGGATTATTCAAGCTTCTACCTCATACTTCATCCCGTTTTTAACGTCACGTCTCTTTCAGTCACAGCTGGAGATCGAGGAGGAGCGTGAGAAAGTGAACGCCTCCATTCTGGCTCTGGAGGCGGAGCTGGACGACTCCAGGGAGCAGGGCGAGCGCTGGAAGGAGCAGATGACGTCGGTGAAACAGGAGTGAGCTCTACTACTGCACAAACATCCACACATCAGATCCTCTCCATCTTGTGCATTTTTTTTTTCATTTTTAATTTTCGTGTAATTGAAGTGTAATTTTCTTGAAAAATTACGTTTATAGGTTTCATACAGCCGTCGTTAAAGAGCTTTATTACGACTTACAAAATTTAAAATTAGTATTATTTTATAATTTATTATTTTTTTAAGCACCACCTTGGCAGCACAGTGGCGTAGTGGTTAGCACTGTCGCCTTGCACCTCCAGCGTCTGTGTGTGTGGAGTTTGCATGTTTGCTTGGTGGGTTTCCTCCCACAGTCCATAAACATCCAGATTAGACTAAGCGGCGTTTCCGAAATGCCCGTAGTGTGTGAATGACAATTGGCCATCGAGCTGGCAACCCGAGCCCTTGAGTAACTGCCATAGAAAGGACAGATATATCTCCAGGGTGGGGAGGATCCGTCGCCCGATGTACTGGATGGGACGTGCACGGACCAAATTACCCCCCAGAAAAATCAAAATGTGACATTTGTACAACTTTAAGATCAAATATTTATTCCTTTTTATGACGTACTGCTAATTGGAAACCTGTTATTTCAGTATTTTGCCGCACAAACACAGTTCCTTAGAGTTTTACACATGAAGAATGCAAAGCTAAAACACCAGTCTGGTTTTCTTGATCTTGAGCCGCGTTGTTATTGTGTGCTGTATCTCGCTGTGGCACAGTGACACATTAACCTGGCGGCTCTGTGACTCGGGCCTTTCCCCTGATTTTCATGGAATTATACAGGAAGTGTTACACACCAGTAGAACAGTTTGTGTTGTTGTTGAATTAGGAGATTAATGATAAACTCATTCTCAGAGTTTTAATCGTCTAACAGCTGGCCAGCTGCACAAGCTCTCCTAATCCATCATTAAAGCTCTCCAAAGCTCATGCCATTGTTGGTTGTTGGCATGAATGTCTAAAATTAAATCTAATACTTTAAAAAAACATTTTTTTAGTGCGAGTGTTGTCATGGTAACAGCGCATATTCAGTGAGTGTGGATTTTTTGTTGTTACACTCCAGCCGCTGTACAGACCACGCCTGGTGTTTAAGCAGCCGGAGTAGAACTTAAAGTTTAAACCAATATTTATTAAAGGCGTCGCAGGGTTTCTCACACCCGTTATCGTTTGTCAACATGCTGACGGGTTGGGCTGCGAGAACCCGACACCGGGGCACCATGTGGCTCAAGGTTTAGCTGCATCGTGGTTAAGACTGTTTTAAATGTGTGGTTCAGCTTGTCAAGCAAATGTGTGGTTATTATTATTATTATTATTATTATAATTATTATAATAATTAAAAATAATTACTTCCCTGATTATCATCAGTCCCTGGCCAGGATTGGTTCCCCCACTGGTTCCCTCAGGTTAATAAGGAACCGGTTGGGAGAGAGTGGTACACAGCGCAGGTTAAATCCCATAAACCAGTGAGCTCAGCTCGTAGGGTTTAATTTAAAACCTCTGTTAGGACCAGGTTATTCACCCGAATGGACAATGTACAAAACATTAATGTCTGTTCTTGTCTTTTGTGTGTTTTGTTTTTATTCATCTTGTTTCCGATGCATGACTTGACCTGTGGTTTCTGTTTGCCAGGCGCGGGCGTCACAGCACGTTTCAAAAGTGAGAGAGATCTCTAGATTAACCAAAGAGTCTAAAAGATCTCTAAAAGAAGCAGCGTATAACATTGTCCTGTCCTGATTTACCTTCTATCATCTTATCATCACTTCTAGACACAGAATTGAAAAGTGAATGAATAAAATAAATCGTTTATTTAAATTAATAATGATTATTTTTGGTATTTTTAAACAGGACAAGCGGTAATGCTTTATATTAAGGTTTATTTAAATGAGTGATTTACTGCATCAGTGAACATTAATAAGTGATAAACGTCAACAATAATAAACTATAAGTATTATTAACGGGAATATTATTGGGTGAAGTGTTCAGCTTGTTAAAATAATGACATTCAGAAAGAAAAGTCAATCTCATCTACAGTAACAATAATCAATAATATGAAGTCGTTTATTTTTCAAAACCTGTCACTCGCTCGATCTGATCGCTTCCTGAAGATCCTGTAGAGAAGACGGCTTCAGTTTCATGACCGCTCTTTACTTCTTCACTCTTATCTAACGCCCCAGCTGTTAACAAGTTCCCTCTGAACTGAAACTCTTGAATTGACGGTTGATGGTCACTCGAACCTGTGACGTCACGTGCCTCACAATTTCCACCGGATTATCTTAGTATTAGCCGCGATGTATTTTAGACGATGGTGATGTATTTTAGACTTGGCTACAAACCGCTAATCTTGTGTTGAACCGCGAAGAGCAGTCTACAGACTTGTTCACTGTTCACCTGAGACGTTTCTCTGAAACCTCCCAGAGTTTTTCATTTCTGTCCTGTCAGCTCGCCTGTTAACAGTCACCTGGATCCCTCCGTGCTGAATTCGTCCTTATGAACATTATGCTGCAGAATATTTAAGATAATGAATCCATATCTATCGCCAGCAGTGAGCACTTTATGCGCCTCAGATGGCTTCATCCTCCCTGTGTTAAGTGCACTATGTTGTTGGTGGAAATAAAGCCTTCTACCTCCCTACGTAGTGCACTACATGTCAATTTGAAACTGGTTATCTATCACTGTGTTGGAAGGAAATTGCTCCATCGTCCTGGTTCAGCCTGTCATTATGATGTTTGCAGCAGGAACTCAGCTGTTTCTCTAAGGACGTGTGACTGCAGTCCAGGACTGGAGTTTCCTACAGTTATCCTCCAATAACAAACTGGACTCCATATTAACTTAAACACATCTCCTGTTATATTGAACTTACAGCCCCCTAACACACCGTATGACTGCAGATCAATCCCTGCTATCCGTTATCACCCAGATGAGGCTGGGTTCCCTGGAGAGTCTGGTTCCTCTCAAGGTTTCTTCCTACAGCCGTCTCAGGGAGTTTTTCCCTCAGCATCGTCACCCTCGGCTCATCAGGGACTATCTGATCATTCTGACTTATACACATTTTCTCACATTTCTACGATTCTCCTACAAATAGCTCACCATGTTGTTTTTAAGCGTGTTCAAATACTTATCAACGCCTGTGATTTCTCCTGAACTTCCTCTGATGATCCTCCCTGTGTGTGAGTACAGCTCAGGATCACGTTTAGGAATTTATTAAAGCCCCCTTTAAAAAGTGTCAGTGATAACTTATTCATTTACTTTTTTTAACATTACTGATTGTTTATTAATGCTGATATTAGATTACAGTTATGGTTCATGATGCAGTAAAGACAAGGAACGTTCATGGTTAATGTTACCGGAAATGCTACATGCTGCTTCTTTGAAAAAATGCAAAACTAATTAAAACAACTCCTAATACTTTTTTGGACATAAAATATTAAAATCCTGACTCTACAATCAAATCTATTAAAGTCCTGATGCTTGAGGAAACTAAACAAACCATGATTTGCTGAAATCAGCTGTAATGATGATGTGATGGTTTAAATCAGGGGCTGCACTAACCACATCAATCACATGTGTTTCAGGTGATATCTGTGCTAACGTGGTGAATAATTACTGAAAATATAACTGCTTCTTTAATCATGTGTGTGTGTGTGTGTGTGTGTGTGTGTGTGTGTGTGTGTGTGTGTGTGTGTGTGTGGATACTGATGAGCCTTTATGATCTTGTCATTCATGCCGTGTAATACAGTATACTGTACCTGTCTAACTAATTGCTTCGAGAGACCCGAGACACTGTTTAGTGCAAAACTATGTGAACTTCAATGGAATGCAAATGATCAAAGGTTCTTCCTTTAAGGGAAACCTTATATTTGTATTACATTGTGTTCATTTCTGTAAATATCTCTAAGAAGTAAATTTGTTAAACAAGTATTCGAGTTCTTGTTGCTTATTAATACAAACACTGCAGACGGTGATCTCTAGACCTGTGATTGACTGATTATGTGGCTTGTGTTGTATTTATGGATAATCGTGTGTGTGTGTGTGTGTGTGTGATATATAATCTTAAATCGTCTGCGTGTCTAGACTGCTGCAGGCTCAGCAGGAAAAGAAGGAGCTTGAGGAGAAACTGCTCAGCTTGAAGAAGCAGACCTGTGAAACAGACTCACACTTTACCTCTCAGGTAACACACTCACCGGTGTGCTCAATCACTCAGTGTTAAAGCTCCCATAGTTTACTATTCCTTAGTTCCATAGGTTATACTTCAGCTGAAATCCTCGTCAGATAGATGGGGAGGGGGAGGGGGGGGGGCTCATCTCATATGAGGTCACATAAGGTGGAAAATCTAACTGGCTTGTTTAAACTACGGTCTGTACAAAGTGGGAAAAAGGACAAAAAGCAGGAGGAGGTGTGTTTGCTCTCACACACTGCAGATGCGTCTGAACGTCTAATCATGACTAAAGCGTAGAGCTGTCAATCAATTAAAAATTTTAGTCTAGTTAATCATAGTCTGTGATTAATCACGATTTCAAGATACTTAGATTTATTTGACCTGGTAACCATGCTGTGATTATGGGAAGCCATTGGGGTCAAACTAACGATTTCCTCAACCCCGAGTTCAGCAAGTGACATCAGACCAAGACGGCGGCTCACAGCGTGAGGGGTAAACACAGCGGTGCTGCGTCAGCTTTATAGCAGTTACACCGTATACACAATCAATAGATTTATATTATTTACTGTGCAGATGTGTTCACGTGTTAAATCTAGAGCACTGATTTGAGGAGCTAATTATAGGTCACAGTTAGCCGCTGTCTTGTAGCACAGGCGCATGGAGTTTTATGCATTTTGTAACTCCAACAAAGTTACGTGTGTATTCTGCGATGGGTCCGTCCAGGGTGTCCCCCGCCTCGTACCCTGAGTCTCCTGGGATCGTCTCCAGGCCACCCCCCCCCCTCCTCGCGCCCCTGTATACAGGATAAAGTGATGTAGACGATGAGTGCGTGCGTGAGTGAGTTCTGATCTGAATATCATATTTCATTGGGTTCAGGAGCGGCAGCGTTCTCTCGACGATCTAAAACAGGCGCGTTTAAAAATCGACGAGCAGAAAGCCGAGTTGGCGAAGAAGGAGGAGGAGCTTCAGTCTGTGAAGAGATCCAGTCAAACCAAAGAGCACGAGCTTCAGGCTGAGATCAACAAACTGAAGGAGCAGTCAAAGAAGGACATAGAGGAGCTGTCCAAAGTGCTGAAGAATCATCAGGTTAGTTGTGTTTCAAGTCTCTGTCGCTTTTCTCTCATTTCCATTCTTATAAACAGAAAGACTTATAATGTGAGAATAAAGTATAAAAATATACACACATTGGATTGATGGCACTGTGACTTAGTGGTCAGCACTGTCGCCTTGCACCGCCAGGGTCTGGGTTTGTTTCCCGCCTCAGGGTCCGTGTGCATGCAGTTTCATGTTCTCCCTGTGCTTGGTGGGTTTCCTCCGGGTTCTCCAGTTTCCTCCCACAGTCCAAAGACATTCAGATTAGGCAAATCAGCCTCTTTAAACTGGCCATAGTGTGTGAGTGAGTGTGTGTGTGTCTATATGTTCGTGTGCCCTGCAATGGATTGGCACCACGTTCAGGGTGTACCCCGCCTCGTACCCTGAGTCTCCTGGGATCGTCTCCAGGGTTCCCGTGACCCTGTACAGGATAATGTGCTGTAGACGATGAGATGAGTGAGTGTCTGTTCCACAGAAGATAATTTCCCTTGTGTATAACACTCTATTGTTCATGTGACTGTACAAAATCAGATGGGGGTCAGGGGTAGATCAGTGGTTAAGGAATTGGACCAGGTTCGGAAGGTCTCAGGTTGAACGACTGACCACCAAGTTGCCTCTGTTGTGCCCTTGAGCGAGGCCTTTAACCCACAACTGCTCAGATGTATATTGAGATAAAAAATATCAATATACTGTAAGTCGCTCTGGATAAGGGCGTCTGCCAAATGCTGAAATGTAGATGGAGTGTAAAACAGCAGACATGGTTCTGATGATCAGCACAGCTCTGAATATGTTCAGCTCCATATTTGAGGTTCATTATTTAAGAAATTCTGGGTTCGGTAGAACTAAACCACTGATGGACGTACAGTAAATACACCAACCTTCAAGATTCAAGATTCTTTATTTGTCACATGCATAGTTATACAAGTACAACACGCAGTGAAATGTATCCTGAACCG
>JAQMYL010000021.1:14926840-14928914 GCA_030014365.1 Clarias pachynema | reverse complement strand
TGTGTGTGTGTGTGTGTGTGTGTGTGTGTGTGTGTGTGTGTGTGTGTGTGTGTGTGTGTGTGTGTGTGTGTGATTAGGATAAAATAAAGAGTTTGGAGATAGAGTTGGACGAGGAAAAGACGGGAGCTGAGCTTCTGAACGAGCGCATCACACGCACCCGAGAGCAGGTAGCTGAACACACACACACACATTCACACACATGTTCACATGACCTGTATACAGTATGTAAATAATTAACACTCCCCCGCCCCCGTCCCCCCCACACACTTTTTCTGTTGGTTTTTAAGGTGGACCAGCTTCGCTCTGAACTGATGCAGGAGCGCTCGGCCAGACATGACCTGGAGATGGACAAGAGCTCGCTGGAGAGACAGGTAGAGACCATCATCACCGCTGGTGTAATCGGGTTTCCTCCTGCACACGCTGCATCAGTGCACTCACCGGCCACTTTATTAGGAATGGCTGCTCTTTGGTAGCAGGAGTTCAGCCTGATGTTCTGTGTGTTTTGTGCTGCGAGTTGGAAGACGCTTCCTCTGCTCACCTCGGGCCGTTTGACCCCTGTTCTCTCCCATGACCTCATTTTTACTCAGATTTTCAGGACATCAGCAGTTTCTCAAACTCTCAAACCCACACCCAGGCCGAGATCACAGTTCTCCTGGTTCTGATGTGTGTTTATACACTTTGTTCTGCTGCCTCCTGAATGACTGATTTGTATAGTTGCATGAATGAGCAGTCAGATGTGTTTCCACAGTGTGTGTGTGTGTGTGTGTGTGTGTGTGTGTGTGTGTGTGTGTGTGTGTGTGCGCTCTCTCTCTCAGGGGTTCTCTGGAACGCTTATTCAGGGTTTTGGGGTTGAACATCCACATAATCATCCTGTCGCTTGAATGGTCTGACTTGGTGAATAACAACAGATGTCTAGACAGCACTGCTCGTGTCCTACACGGATATTATCATATGGTTTAAAAGCATTTAGCAAAATATGAAAATATGTTCCCCTATAACATTATGACTCCGTGAGTTTTGTCCCTGTTTCCAGTTCACCAGTTGACTTTTGGTTGGTCCTGACCACTGCAGCAGCCTGGGAACATCCCACAACAGTTTTGGAGTCACTCTGACCCCGTCGTCTAGACATAAAGTCGCTCAAATCCTTACGCCTGTCCACATCAACTTCACTAAAAACAGGTCCACTTGCAGCCTAATACTGTATAGATCCCACCCACTTCCAGCACCATCATAATGACATGTTGTAACTGTAGCTACTGTGAGAAGGGACAAATTGTGATGTCTAGACAACTGTGGGTCAGAGCAACACCCAAAACCCGTGAACTGGCGACGGTCATGCGCGGCCGATGCTTAGTGCTGGTCTGATCCAATAGAAGTGATGAAAAGGTTAATGCTGGTTCTGATAGAAAGAAGTCAGGACACACGGTGCAGACACACTGTCATGGTGGTACTGTAAAGGGATCTACTCCGTATTAGTCGGGTGGTCAAGATGTTATGACTGGTCAGTGTATATTGAGTGGTTACTGCCCCCTAGTGTTCAAAAGTGTGTAAAAAGGATCAGAGTAATGAAAGTCATTTTCCTATTTTAAAAAGTGTTTAATGAAAAGACTGTTAGTGTTTTTTTCAGCTTGACAACACGTTTTTGTCGAACCGAGTGCGACGTTGATAAAACGGGAGGTTGGCTCCATCGGAAAGATCATGAGGTCAAATCCCATCATTCTGACCGAGGAGTCGAAGGAAGCAAAATTGTCTGTGACGCAGGGGAATTCTCTCTCTCTTCGTCTCACTCTCTCAGCCAACCATATCTATGAGTGTGTGTATGCCGAAGAAGGCAGATAGCGCTTTACTCCAAGTGTGTGTTACTCTGCTTTTTGTGAAAACTTAAAAAAAAAATCTCCTCCATCTTATCTCAGGTTCTAATATAGTAGGACGCACCCAGGACCGCATGTGCACAAACCGTGGAGTGTCCAAACAGTGACATGAGACACATATAAGGACAAGTGCGTGACGGCGCAGACGGGACGTCCCGAGCAAACACTTGACTCTTATTCCTCTGTTTCTCAGATCAAAGACC
>JAQMYL010000021.1:14916840-14921840 GCA_030014365.1 Clarias pachynema | reverse complement strand
GGATCGGCTCCAGGCCTCCATGACCCTGTACACAGGATAAAGTGGTATAGACGATAAGTGATTTTTTACTTAATCTGCAGTTATTACCTATACTGTAGCTACAAGATGCCTTTGGCAAGCAATACACAGCAAAACCAGTAGAGGGCGCCTCGGTGATGTCAGATTTTATTCAACGCATTCAGAGTTTCTTTGAATATTCTAAAGTTTCATTCAATTTTCTCATTAATAAATCCCTGTATATATAATATAGTGTAAATATTTAATAGTTTGTCTATTTGTTTGCTTTTTTCATTCCTTCACACTTTATCAATCTCAAGTCTTTTTACATTTATTATAGATTCGTGGAAAATGTTGAATATTCCAGTGAAAATCTGTCAACTCTAAACATCCCTAAATACATTAAAGACTTTTCTCTATATTATATGATCTGCTGTCAGAATGACAATAATATTCTTCCTCTTTAAACAATAAAGAAAAAAAGACCAGCCTAGAAGACCTGCCTGACCTCTGGACACATCTGTACCATCACAATGAACAAATATACCACCACACTGTACATACAGAGTGCAATAAATCCACAAAGTGGTGGATTTGTGTCCTGTGATGTACAGTATCATACCAGGCTAAAGCATCCAGAATTCATGATTTTGATTATTCTTGTTTTATCAAACTTAGTTTAGGTTTAGTATTTTTTTCCTTCCATTCGCCTGTACATTAATGTGCTTGTATAAACCTTTGCACAGTGTCACACTCTAATCAATGTTTTAAACTGATGAGAGTGTGACACTGTGAGTCTCCTATATTGAACTTTTTCACAATATTAAAATTTTCTAAGATACAAACACACACACACACACACACACATACACACACCTGCAATTCTCAACTCTTACACAAGAAGACGTTTACGAGGTCTAGTGTTTTATGTCAGTCCCAGAAGGCTACAGGTTGTTTTTGTGGTGTAACCTGTCTGATCAGATTCTCATTCCTAAGCATTTTATTATTTGTACATAGTGTACATACCTGCTAAATCCCACAGAGTCAACCATGCTGAGTCAACAATCACCAGGTAGCGCTGAGTCTAATGAAATTATAATGAAATGTTTCGTTTCACAAAACTCTCAAACTTGTGTGTGTTAGCATTAGCAACACAACATTGTCTCATTCACTCACTCATCGTCTATACCAGGGTGCCAATCGATCGCAGAGCACACACACAAACACATATACGCACTTATTCACAAACTACAGGAAATTTGGAAATGTCAATTAGTATAATCTGCATGTCTGCATGAAACTGGAGCACCAAGAGAAAACCCACTAAGCACGGGAAGGAACATGCAAACTCCATACACAGAAGGGAATTGAACCCGGACCCTGGAGGTGCAAGGCGACAGTGCTAACCACCAAGTCGCTACGCCGCCACAAGCATTGTCTGTTATATTAATTTGTTAATTAAAGGCAGTTGAGTTGTAACACAGGAGCGTAAATTTAAACAGGAATCACATTCTGACATAAAGTTCATATCACATCATCACAGCATTTAAAAGAAACACAGAATTCAACAGCAAACAAGCAATTTCCTGTATATCATTTTCTGCTTTATTTGAGTAATTAAAGCTCTGTAAATACTGCATGATCTTGGGTTATTTTGATGTGTTGTGATGACGTCATTTCCTTTAAATATACATTCTACATAACAATAGTTATATTTTGAATTTAGGAAAAATATTGTAAGGAAAAAAACATGAGAAACTGATTATTTTGCAGTGCTCTCTTATGTTTTTTTTCCCCCAGACGTGTATATATTATGTGTCTCTCCTCTCTTACTGATTCTGTCCCACTGTCTATCGCATCCTTTGAGAGTAAACACTTCCACAAGTCTTAGCCTGATGTTCCCTATGGACTGAACTCTTCATAAGCCTCCATAATCCTCTTTTAGAGGTCAGGTGAAGCACACTGAGAGCTGGCTATTGTGATAGAACGTGATCTTCATCATCTTCATCATGTTTCTCTGTCGCAGGTTACAGATGCACTATTTGCAGAATAAAGTGTTCTCTGAAGAGATAATTGTTTAACACCAGCCGCCTTATAAGATGTTAACTCTCAGGTCCTGTGTGATGAGTACAGGATGGATGAAGCGTGTGTTCCTGCTTTTCACAGTATTCATTAGAGAGGTATATCAGTATCTGCGTATCATCTACAAATGGCCTGTGTCATGAGATATAATCTCTGAGCTCTTTATACAGTACGGCTGTACACATGGAAGACGTTTCATGGTCCTCCAAGATTTAATCACATTGTGTCAACTGTCAACAGACGTGCAGTAGATGATAGAGGTTTATTCTCTGCTTTATGTGAAGTGTTTACTGTGAGGCAGATAATAAAAGTTTATTCATTTATAATGAGGTCTCTACATAATGCTGTAATGAGAATTGTTATGCAGATCCCGTGAAAATGACAACAATGTGGAACTATGAACGTTAAATAACCTGACCTTCTATAAAACCAATGCTGTTCAGAAGAACACTTTTGTTCAGGAATGAGGTGAGCTGTTTATCGGAAACATAATGCTCCGTGGTGCTGAGCAAAAACAGCTGTCCTGACTTGTGGAAGTGAAATATGGTGTTTATTTTGTACATCATTTTCAGATTAAAAGGAATTTTCAGCATGTACTGTATTATTAAGTAAAATATACTTAATGAAATTATATTACACTAACAAAACATGTCCAAAAATACTTCTTGTTTCTCTTGCTTTATTAATTATTTTAAGACTTATATATACTATAACAAATACATTTGGGTAATATTACATTAGTTAGTCACCTTGCACCTCCAGGGTCTGAGTTCGATTCTCGGGGTCTGTGTGCATGGAGTTTGCATGTTCTCCCTGTGCTTGGTGTGTTTCCTTCAGTTTCATGCAGACATACAGATTTGGCTAATTGACATTTCCAAATTTCCGGTAGTTTGTGTGCCCTGTGATGGATTGGCACCCTGTCCGGAGTGCTTTCCTGGGTCTCCTGGGATACAGGATAAAGCGGTATAGACAATGAGTGAGAACATTGTTTAGCTTAAAAAGATACACTACAATATTTTAACTCCATCCATCATCTATACCACTTATTATATCACACACTACAGGTGACTTGGAAACACTGATCAGCCTAGGCCATGTGTCTTTGGACTGTAGAAGGAAACCAGAGGAAACACACCAAGCATGGGGAGAACATAACAGACTGAGAGCAGAGATGAGATTAGAATCCCAAACCCTGGAGGCGTGAGACAACGGTGTTGCTGCCTTGTCACCTTTCATACGCCGTTTTCTGTGATGCTGCCAGCAGATGAAAAAAAGCTGCAAATGCATAACACCAGTTATAATAAGGCAACCTGTTTGGATGGTTTACTATTTCCAGCTGGAGGGAGAGACCCACACTGTTAAGGGTCATACTTGCACCACCAAAGAAACCATGGCACAAGCACCTTTTTGAAGATTTGAAGAACCGGCGGCTCACAGTTCAGAAACCAAATCTGACCTCCTGCAGCTCCCACAGCAGTGTCCTGGATCAGTGTCCTGGAGCAGTGTCCTGGTCGAGAGGACAACCCGCTCCTCAAGTCACCTGCTAGGGTTCAAACCGAAAACTTAAGAAGGCTGCTATAAATGCACTGAAATGGTGCAATCAGACAAACAAACACCTGTATAAACTAACCTTAAAATCAAGAACAACAGCCACGCAATTAATCTGCTGAACTCCTCAAATAACACAACAATATCTCACACCATAACATCTTACAGAGGAAAAATTGTACAAAAGTTAATTATTAAATACATCTTTTCTGTAATTCATCTGTGAAAATAAACCAATATTTCACATAAAAGTTGAAATTTTTATTCTATAAATTAAAAATATTTAATATTAATTTAAATTTAATTCATAATTTTTATGAAGTCTAAAGTGAAGCTTGTGCTGAAGCTCTCACTTTTTCCTCCAAATGTAATAATTTATAATTAAAATTTTTGCATCAGTGTTACATTTATCTTTATGATGTGGTTTTAAACTTTTTATAACAAACTGTCTTAACAAATCACATGTCTGGTTCTGTTGGAGTGATTTACTGTGAAAGCTAACAGCATCAGAAAGATATAATAATATAGCAGATGTGAAAACCTCTGCACGACAGAGCTCAAGTTTATTACGTCAAGTTTTACAGCATCACTTATTTTCAGTACACTGTGATTTGGCGTTTGGAGAGCAGAACAGATTAGTATACGGCATTCTATAAACCAAAGCCAGTCAACAAGAAACGAGGTGTGTAATACTGCGGGTGGATTTACTGTATAGGACCACAGTTGATTTTTCAGCTCGACATAGGAAATATGATGAACTGAATTTTATTTCATTTTAACCAACTTTACAAACATGACTGAACAAATAAATTTTAAAAATGGGCGACACAGGCAAAGAAACAGCAGAGTTAAACATGATCATATATTTTTATGGTTGTTTTTGGTTGTTTCTAATGTACCAAATAATAATAATAATAATAATAATAATAATATGCTCTTTTTGAGAGTTCTACATTTTTGCGAGGTCATTCCCATATTACAGTAGTGGAAAAGTTCTTTATAAAAGTTATGATAACTTTCTTTCTACCTGACGTATCAAAAAAATCCAAATACACACCCAAAAGCTTGATGTGTGAATCCTAACCATTAACACACATACCAAGGCTTCCATATAAGCACTGATCGATGCCGTGTTGCCGTTACAACCACAAAAATGACAAAATGTGAAAGGTTGAAGGGGTGTGAATACTTTGGCAAAGCGCTGTACTATGCATGCAGATTCGATTTAGCTGTTTAGAGTATTGAGCTGAGTGTTTATATGCAAAAAGGAAGAATACATGTGAGAGTAAGAGTGTGTGTGTGTGTGTGTATGTGGGCGCGCATGCAGGTAGACAGGTAGAGCTGTGGAAGTGACAGACAGGTGAACAGATACT
>JAQMYL010000021.1:14889964-14901269 GCA_030014365.1 Clarias pachynema | reverse complement strand
AACACATTTAGCCTGGGAACATGCTTAGTTGTTATGGGATAACATAAAATACAAAATAACAATATAAAATAAACCAATATAAAAACAAGGAAAAAACAATACACAAAACAAAATGCCCACTTAACTGACAGTACGGAATAAACGTTCAATGCTCGACCCAGTTTCCCAGACTACTCAGCTATTTATTGAAGATTTAATGGCTTGCCTCAGTTCAGGTGTGCACCCGCATCACCTGACCGAGGTACCTTCTGGGAAACTGAGTCTGCAAAACAAAAACTACAAAAAGCAAAACAGTGCCCTCTAGTGGCGATTCCTTACAGGCCCAAACACCACATACATGATATCAGTGTGTAGGGGACGTGCAGAGCGAGCTGTCATTAAAATATATATTCATTTATTTGATCTTCATGGAAAATGAGCCTGGAGGGTCAAACCTGAATATACGGTACACGTATAAGTACAAATAGAAACATAAAAATCTAAACGGAAATAGAAAGAGAAACAGCGTGTGGGGTTTTTTGTATTTAGGATTTCATAATCAGCTTCCAGCGTTTCTGATGTCACTGCTTAATGTCATGTAGTGCAAATCTGAACAAGTTCTAACCCATGTAGTGTAATCACACCTCTGATCCTGAGCGCTCACATACATGCACACACACACACACACACACACACACACACACACACATACATGCACACACACACACACACACACACTTCTTTCATGATTGTATATGTTTTTTTAGTGTGTTAGACAGTTCTGCTCTGGGAACTATGTGTGTTTCATTAGTGTGTGTGTGTGTGTGTGTGTGTGTGTGTGAGGGTAATGTACAGGAGGATGTTGTACACACAGGTACAGGAATGTCACAGGGAGCCTCGACTCTGAGGATGCTCTCTACAGGGTGTGTGTGTGTGTGCGTGTGTAGCACCATTAGCATGCAGTGAAAGATTATTAGATACACATAATAATTGAATTTCAATAACGATTTTCTGTCACCACAGAATGTGCTGAATTGGCGCGGCGAGCCCGAGCGTGTCCTGGGCGTGGTCACCCTCCTGATTGTGTACGGAGATGTATAGACTCGATACGGGTTCCTGAACACCTGCACTTCTGTTCTCTTCTGCTGAACGCTTTGTTTTTCTTTCAGATTCTCTTTCACTCGTTTTAAGGAATTATCATTTTGATTTTGTAGGAGATTACTGATGTAAAGCACGTATAATATGCTATAGGTGCGATATTGTGTGTGTGTGTGTATATATACATACAGTATATATGTGTGTGTGTGTGTAGGTATCAGTGTGTGAAGATAATGACTATGGTTTAGCAGTTCCTCCTGAGTGTGTGTGTGTGTGTGTGTGTGTGTGTGTATACGTGTGTGCGTGCCTGAGTGTGTGTGTTTGTGTACACCACCCCGGGCTGTTATTCTTTGTTTCTGTCTCTCCCTGATCCAAAGTACATCCGTTACGTTCTGGCTGTCAGGACATCCAATAACAGAGCTGATGTTTTTTTTTGATATTCCTAATGACCCTGCACACACACACACACACACACACAAACACACACACACACACACAGAGTGACGTGCTTGCATGTGGGAACACACCCTGTACAATTCATTAGTTCATTACACACACAAACACACACACACTCTTGAATACTCACTCATTCACACCTACATTCAGTTTACACTCACGTGGGAAAGAACCCACACACCTGCACACACACACACACACCTGCACACACACACATGCACAGATTAAAAAGCCAAACATTTGTAGACACCTGACCTTCAAAGCCACATACATCGATCAGACATAATATTAAACCATCTGCGTGATGTTGTCTAGTTCCACTTCTGCCTCCAGAGCGGCGCTGACCCGCCAATTGTGATCTGGAGAATTTGGAGGCCGATGCAACACCTCAGCCTCTTATTCATGCTCCTGAACAATGTGTCAGTGTGTCAGTGTGATTTTATCCTGCTGAAAGAAGACGCTGCCATCAGGGAACACGACTTCTGCAGCAATGTTCAGGTAAGTGATACATGACCAGACCAGATGGACTTCTCCCACTCCTCCGTGGTCAAGTTCTGCTCACGTGGGAGCTTTTTTTCCCCAGTGGATTGGGGTTAGCATGGGCACTGCAGCTACATACACACACACAACAACACGTGATGACTCCTTTCTATCAGCCCCAGCGTTATACCATCTCATCAGTTTGAGCTGAAGTAGTTCTTATTGGATTGAACTACATGGATCAGCGTTTACTCCACACGTGAGTCTCACGTGAGTCTTGAGCTTCCATGGGGCACTTTTGGAAGGTTCTGATTACTGCAGACTGGAAACATCCGACAAAAGCTGCAGTTTTGGAGCAGGTCGATCCCTGCTATCCATCATCACCCAGATGAGGATGGGTTCACTGATGAGTCTGGTTCCTCTCAGGGTTTCTTCCTGTTGCCATCTCAGGGAGTTTTGTCTCACCACCGTCACTCTCGGCTCGCTCACCAGGGACAATCTGATCATTTTGATTCTTACACATGTTCTCACATTTCATACACATTGCTATAATTTTCTTTTGATTTTGTAAAGCTGCTTTGTGACAATGACTGTTGTAAGAGCACTATGGGAATACTGTCCATTAGATTTTGATGCTTTGTGCTCAGTGTTTAGGCCTCTTAGGTCCAGTGGAGCTTGATTGTTAGAAATCACCTCTATACAAATTCTAACTTTGTGGTACAAAGTCAGGTGTCCCCATACTTCAAATTCAAATTCAAATTTTATTTGTCACATACACAGTCATACATAGTACGATATGCAGTGAAATGCTTAGACAACTGCCCAAGACCTTAAAATAAAAGACTATGAATAGGAAATAAATATTAAAAAGAAAATAGAAGGTAAATTTAACTAAGAAAGAATAAAATAAAATAAAATAAAATATATAAAATAAAATAACTGTACAGTACAAAATATACAATATAAGTATAGAAATATAGAAAAATAAGAAAAACAGTTGTACAATATAGAAAAATAGAATTTATGGAAATTTTGTGTGGGAAAAACGTTCGGCCACGTAGTGTAAATGTAATGTACAGTGTTGTGTTGTGTTAAATTTCCAGTTAATTGTTTTAATGAATCTTGTGGAATTTTTGTGAGACAGACTGTGAGTAAAAACAATCCTCCCTGAAGTGTGTGTTTTTTGTCTGGAATATTATTCCACGTCTCTCACTGCGATCTGCAACACGTACAGTGTTTACGTTAGTAATGAACAGCCTCCTGCACATTTTAATGGTTTATAGTTGGATTAAAAAGTCAGGGAACATCTGAGAGACAAGTTAGATCCTGTTCACACACACACACACACACACACACACACACACACACACACGCACACACAGTCAGAACTCTTAAGACTTTCCCATGTTAGGAGACTTTCATGGAAGTAGTTTGTAACAGTCATGGTGCTGTGCTGTGTTATCCAACATGGGAAAGTCTTGTGGTGAACCACATCAATGATCATACTGTTGACTGTTACACATGTTCTTATTATATCTGTGTATTATTTATGTTTGATTACGCATTAAATCTGCCGTACAAGTCACTGTGTTTGAGCCGTTACTAAAGAAACAGTGAGGCATTAGATCCGGGGCGTTAATATAAACCTGTCGTTCATGTTGCAGCCGGAGCTTCAGACTCGAGACGTCCTGTTGTACAGAAACACTCAACCAATTTGACCAATCAGTTCGGACCGAGCAATCTGATTGGACGAGAGGCACTCACCCACTGAGACGTTTAACTCGACTGTATGTATCACTTCATGTTACAGGTGTTCTAACCGTTAATCTGTTAACTACAATAACTGTCCGTCGCGGCGTGGGTGAGAGTAGGTCTGAGGAGAGAGCAGCTGCCTGACAAAACCTACATTTACAACCAGTCACTTTTAGCAAGAAAACACATCTGATAACGTTACGTCATCTTAAACAGCACGCTGTCTCCTTAGTAACTGCTATTAAATTGTTCCAATTCGCCTCTGAACCGTCCGTGTTGTTTTGTTCATGGCTCACACCAACTACGAATCTAACTAGCTTTTAACACAAGGCTGAATCCCAAATCTCTCTCTGAACCCCTGATCAAGGGCACTACTTGGTGTGTGGAACAAGGGATTGTGCACCCTACATAGTGCACTAGCTTTCCATTTAACACTATTTGGGATTTAACCTCGGAACTGAGATTTTAACAAGATGAAGTGAAATATTCTAAAGTGGATTAAGTGGAAATATAAAGAGAAACTTAAGAGATTTGCACCTGCATGGTTTATTCTCCTCATCTTTGGGCGGCACAGTACCGGTAAGAATTGAAAACTACTTTCACTGCTGTTAATTACCCTAACTGTCGCTCGCTACCGGTCAGTCGCCAGCTCCACCAGTCGCGGTTAGTTAGTTACCACCAGCGGAGCAAAAGAGCTGGATAAATAAAGATACAAATCATAATCTGCTGATAATAAATGATCCTTGTAGAACTGTTGTATAAAAGCACACTCATTCGAGGTCGTAAGGTTGTGCTGACTATCAGCGTGGCTGTGATATCTTCAGTATTCGTTCTAGTCCTTTGTTCCACACCTTTGCCCGCTTGTCCTCAGGGATGAATCAGTCTTGCGATGAGATCATTCGGTGAGATCATTCCCAACTGTCTCACATCATCATCATCATCATCATCATCGTCTCAGATAATCCTCACAGAAGTGCCTCACTGGTCCCATCTTGTACGCACTTAGTCCTGCATTACCAAAGCATCCTTTTATCCTAATATCTAACTTCCTTAAATCTTTAATGGTATAAAAGCCCGAGACAAATAAGAACGATCCCACATGGAGCAGCGACTGAGAGTGAAAACACCCGCGGATTAGAGGCATGTAGCGTCGCTTCCTGTCTCCTGCTGGGGCCGGAGCCCAGGCCATAGAGATCTCGTCCTCAGTGTGTGTGTGTCGTGAAGCATCGGAGAAGTGTGACTTTTGTCTTCTCTAAGCTGTGGACAATTTTCCATTTAGAGTTAGGATTACTTTAAACTGTGTCTTTGAGCTGAATGGATGATGTCAGAGGAAATGGATTACATTAATATCTGTGTGTGTGTGTGTGTGTGTGTGTGTGTGTGTGTGTGTGCGCGCGGGAATGGGGGGGCATTTCGAAGAATTTCTTGGGAACTTTGGTGAATGAAATCATTAAACTGAAACTATAGACACAGTCGGCTGATTAAGAAACAGCACTGTGTGATTTTGCATTTGTCTGCTTTCCAGGTAAAATGGCATTTTGGTTCTTTTTATGTTTATCTGCATGTTGTTTGTTTGTTTATGGAGTGTGGACGTGTATCAGGGCGTAGATATATTCTGCCACGATACATAACAAACAGGTTTAAAAGGTCGTTTATTCCTGTTGCTATCAGTTTGGTTAAAGATGTTATAATCATAAAATTGTGACGATATTTATTTGTCTGTTGATGTTGTCTGTTGCAGCTGGTTGTGAACCAAATTGCCCCTCTGGGGATAATAAGGTTAATCTCAAACTCTTGGACCTTGAACCCTTGTGGGTTTCCTCAGGGTTTTCTGGTTTCCTCCATCAGTCCAAAAATCTGAGTGTTGTTTTAAAATCTATACTTTTCAAGTGTGGAAATAACTTATATTTCACAAATCAGCTATCATTATTCCTACTAAACAGTTATATTTATATTTGTAGCAATATAAAGTTTAATTATAAAGACAGAACTTGCAAAACCTCTCCAGATTATGTCACATTGTTGTTGGTAAAGTCAGTAAAGTAAGCGTGATGTGTGCAGCCACACCGGGAGCTCATAGTCCTCCTCTGTTCAGCATGTGCTGCTGTGTGTTTGTGCAAAAGTTACGATTACATCATTTTTTATATTTTCCTACCATAAGTTCCCGTCTTTAATGGGAAAAGAGTTTGTAGAAAGAGTTAAAAGGTTAAAGCTAATAATAATCTGATGAGCTTTAATGTAATCAGTGATATTATTATTATTTCAGGTTAAAGATCACGTACATGTCCGTCTGTGACAAAGATTTATTTATCTTAATTATTTTAAACTGTTTGGTGTGAGAACATTATATGGTTTCGATTTTCACTGGATCGGTGGCTGAATATTAGGAAATTGTACAAAATGTACTGAGTTCTTGGAAAGATTTAGGATCTATTGTCATTTCAGCTTATTACAATAAGTGCGAAAGAGAGGATACAGAAAAGCTTATATTCACACTAAGTTTTACTTTTTCGTCGTCAGCCAAATACACTTCCTGTTCGGTAATCGGAGAGTGAATCACAGATGAGAAACTGAAAAAGTAGATCGGATAAAGATGAAGTTTTGTCTTAAAATTACTCCAGTGCGATAAAATACAGCGCTGTTGTTTCAGTAAAAATATTCAGTTTTATATTTGGTAATACTTTTTTTTCTGAAACAGCAGCGCTGAAGTGGTATAAGTGAATTTTAACATGCTAAAATATAAAATATTCAGCAAAATTATTCAGTTTAGCTTTTCTAATTAATATCAATCGGTGCAGGTGTTTGTTTACATTGAGGATTGAGATTTCACTTATGGTGCAGGTTCAACTTCAGGCAGAAATCTAAATAGTGAAAAAAATTACAATAAATTCTGTCCAGTGGTTTAAGACGCGCCCACAGTTTGACGCACATTCAATACTCTGTCAAAACGTTTATAATCTCACACATAACTGCTCATAACTCAAAATGTGTATTTCATTTATGGCGCAGGTTAGAATTCAGGCAGATACCAAATGACTGACACATAATTCTATCCAGGCAATTTTGCGTCATGCTGTGACAATGTCCGGCTGGACAGACACACAGACAGGACATTTTCTGAGACTGGTTTCTGGTCCTCCAATGTATGAAACACAAAGATATCATTGAAAGAGTGAGTTCTGACCAATGTACAGACAAAACCATTATTTTATGTATATAGATTATGTCAAATACTGTACACTCTTTGAGCCATGTAGTGAAATATATTAGTACAGAACTTAAAGCATCCACTTTCTTCTTCTTGTGTAAAACTCACAGCTGTCTGTCTGAGTGTAGACGGGCTGCGTGATTGATTCACTGCTCGCTGTTGATTTATCTCAGGAGGGATGTAAAAGTGCAAATCTGTACATGACATGAGAGGAATGGAAATCGTTTTGCATGTCAGGACTCAGACATCTGAGTGAGTGTGAGAGATTTATAAGAGCTTTCAGACATTCCACACATGGACACCATCTGACACACCTGGCCCACAAACCTGTAAAAATAACGCAGGCAGGCAGACGAGACCACTGTGAATGTAACATAAACTCTGGAGATTAGCAACGTGACAACGTCAGATTATCTACATTCACAGCAATTATCGCGCAGCTGTTTCTTCCCTTTTGCAGTCTTTTAACCTTCTTTCATGTACGACTGTTTATTACTGCTTCTTCATATATCTTGGATTTTATATCCATGACAAACATTTCTCAAAATTCTTTTAAGAATTCTTTTTAAAAAATTTTTTACAAAACAGACCAGTTTTAACCTTTAAAAATGCCTTACTTGTAAAAATGATGAAACGCCCCCAGTGGGACTCTGAGTCAGTCAGCCCTGTCCTCTCTCTCCTCCTCACAGGTCACCCCGAGGCTGCAGGACCACAACCAGAATCTAGTCACTGAGACGCTCAACGAAATCCAGGACAAAGTAATGTTACACACAAACACATGCATATTAATAAGTTTTACTTATCAATATTTTAGTAAAGTGGTTTATAATGACAAACCAAACTAACCTCTGTAAAAGGATAAAGCAGGATGCGGTAGAAGGTAAAGTTATTTTGACCCACATATACAGCGGTACCTCTGCATACAGTATAAATTTAATCCATTATTAAGGTGACAATTCATATTGCTGAATGCATATTCCCATAGGAAATAATGTAAATGCAGATAATCGGTTCCAGCCATCCAAAAATATTTTTATGTATATAGTCTATTATATTTACAAGGACATCAATATTTCATTAATAATGGGAATTATAGTCCAATCTGAATAAACATGCATGATGAGGGGTAAAGGTGTAAACCTTTAATAATCTACTTAGTAGTTAAATATAAACATGTAAACAAAGCCTAACATTTCTCCCTTGTTGAAATAAATACACTGCCTGCCCAAAAAAAGTCACCATTTCAGGAGGGTGATATTAATGGGCTGCATCAAGCAAAGGCAACAACTAAGGAGATTCGAAATTACTGGAACTGAGTTAAGAACCCTTTAACACATTATCAAAACCAGTTTGCTAGAGAGCATAAAGATTGTGCTTTGAAACAATGGGAAAAGGTCATGTGACCTGATGAGTCCAGATTGAGCCTATTCCAGAGCGAAGGGAAGCACAAGGAGCGATGCACCCATCATGCATAGTGTCCACTGTACACACGTCCGGAGACAGTGTTATGATCTGGGGTTGCTTCAGTTACTCAGGTCACAACAGATACAGAGCTTTAAAACAAAATCAGAAATACAGGTCGAGTCGATCCCTTGATAAGGTGACATTTTTCCCGCAGTACATATCTATTACACACTCACACACAGCACTGCGTACTGCAACCAAGTGTTTGTATTTAGCCCGCAGTGATTGGTGGAAAGCCGCCCCAGATAGGACCTGATCTCAGCACGCTGTTAGGAGAGAAGATCGAAGTCATCAAGGTCAGTTTTAGTAGAATTTTTTTGCAAACAAAAAATTTGTATTGTATTTATTATGTGTGTGTAACTGTTCTTCTGTATTGTAGGTATTTCTTGAATCAGGCAGACAGGACCAGGAGCAAACAAGTGTCACGATGCTGACTGACGAGGTTTCACAAATACAGGAGGTCAGTACATCCAGCACAGCGCCTTCTAGTGTTTAGATTTCATAATCACACACATTACCTGTATATAGTGTAGGCAGAACTCTCACATCCGAGCTCACATGATCAGTCACGTCAGTATAACAAATAAGCAAAAAAATTCCAATCAGACATATTCCTCACACCTACGCTTGGTGAGCTGGGAAGAGAAAACCTTTTTTGTTTGTTTGTTTGCGGAGATTACAGCTATCACGCTTCACTAGCCAGTTTCCAGTTTCCAACAGACGTTCAAGCTAAGAGCATGATTATAGATCAGATCAGAGTCTGTGATGTTAGCTATAAAAGAGGAAAATCAGAGGATGTCAGTCACGTATGTGAACTTTTTGGTAAAATGTACAGTACTTGCTCACGTGGTGCATTCAGGGTCTGATGTAAAACACTTTTATTAGGGCCCAAGCACTATGACAACTGCCCTATGACATGTGTGTAAATAAGGGCCCACTAGTTCTTTAAAAAAATTTTTTTTTTGAGAAATAATTTTTGGGAAGGGTCTCAAAAAGTCATGAAAATCAGCCCACAGGTTGGAATCTGCTGCCATTATGAGGTCTGAGCAGCGGGGTCTGGGCGTGGCTTGGGGCATTCACTTGAGATTATGCTGCATAGTATACACTTGCACATATACATGCAAAACCAAGTACACATTTAAATCTGATTGAGGAACAACTTTAACTGTGCATAACAGGAAGTCAGTTGTTTTATGCAAAACACACTAAATGGAATTTGATATACTCCTTCTAGGGGATTTATACCATCACCACCAAACTGAGCCAATATGATCTCAAGACATTGCCGATGCAAAATTGCGAAGGGATTTTTGATATCTCAAACGGTTCAGCCTTGACGATGCCTTAAAATTAAATAACAAGAACTTCCTAAGTGACATCACATTGAGTGACATCATAGTGTGATGCTTTTTTTCAGCATCCGGAGCTTTTTGAAGGTCTTAACATAAAATTCCCGTATTCTAAATTGTGATTATTAAGTCTGTGATTATATTGCCATTTTTTTAGCATCTAATTTTTTTTTTACCGTTTTGATTTCTCCTGAACATTGATGGGTCCAAACACTGATGAACGTCCTTATGATCTCTCTATGATTTGTTTTTCTGTACAACTTTGAAATTGTACCAGTTCAGGATTAAATTTGGGAGGGGATTATGGCAAGTTCACGTGTTCATATACGATCGTTGCTGACTTCACATCTGCTGATTACACATCTAAGATAATCACTGCAAATTGTGAAATGCCTATTTATCAAAAAGACTTGAATGAAGGTGTGTGTTGTGTGCTCTAAGGTGAGGTACTGCCTGAAGTCTCTGAGGGAGCAGATGGCAGCTCGACATCACAACAACAAGGTACAGAAGTTCACAGTACCGTGCAAAGAGATTACAAAAAAAATGAAATTAAATGTTTGCATTAAACAATAATGAACTAAAACAAACGTTTGACGATCCCTTGCACTTTAGAGTCCAGTTAATGGGATCCGAGTTAGTGTCCTCCGCAGCACGTCCCCTGTCCCCAGCTTAAGTGTGGACGGGCCTGTCCAGGAGACTCAGGTGAGCGTTCTCTGGAGCTTCAAGAACATGTCTTTAATTTATACATAGATATGTATAATACATGGCCAAAAGTTTGTGTACCCCTGATCATCACAGTTACTGTACTCCAGATTTTGTCCCTCTTTCACTGTTATCATGCGCTCTTCTCTTCTGGTGAAGACTTTCCACTAGATGTTAGAGCATTGCTGTGAGAAATTTGTGTTCATTCAGTTCAGCTGCAAGAGCATTAGTGAGCACAGGCGATAATGTTAAAGTTCAGACTTCCAGTTCATCCCAAACTGTGGTTCAGTTTTCGAGTTATTTGAGTTACCTTTGGAAGAACATAACGTTATTTACAGGTGAAGGAAGACACAATAAAATATTTCAATACAGAAACCTGTATATGGACATTTCATAAAGAACAAGTTATTGAACCTTCAGTGAACTTGTGAGTTAATTTCACAGTCGCACTGTGTGTCTCTCACTTACACACACATCTCTGTGTGCACTTGTCTTGATTTTCACGCTGCTCTGAGAACTCGCACCTCTGACGTCCAGATAAACAACACTGGACAAAGCTGGCGTTAGCTTAAGTAAGATGTATACTTCATCAACAATCACACACACACACACACACACAAGGTCTCATTGCATCAGCACAGTTCCCACCGTCACGATATTTGTTATGAATCACTACGGTTTCAGACTCATGACTTGTCCTGTCTCCTGCATAAATATAATATAATATAATATAATATAATATAATATAAAACAACAAAAAAAGCTAAAAGTGTCATGAGTGAATGTCATGTTCAGTGTGTGTGTGTGTGTTTGTGTG
>JAQMYL010000021.1:14871447-14885395 GCA_030014365.1 Clarias pachynema | reverse complement strand
TTTGGATTTTTACAACATTATTGTTGAAATACACAGTCCTGAAAAAGGGGCGTTTCTTTTTTTGCTGAGTATAGTAAGAAGATCTAATGTTATCCAATTAACTTCCTGAGACCTGGACTCCATTTATGTTTTTAAAATACATAAATTTATAAAATACTTATAATACAAATTTTAAAGACTTTTCAACTAGCATTACTGTATAAACACCTTTAAATAGTCAGGTTTTAAACATAACCTTCCAGTGAGTAGTCCTGTTGTTTATAAATGATTAAAATATGTTCAATATAAGAAAAACTTCAGACTCAAGCTTTTTTTTTCTGGTTTGCAGCAAGCGTTTAACACCAACCAGTCCCGGAAACAAGACTCTGCCCTTCATCAAAGTGATCGAGATCAAGTCCTGAGCAGATCCGGACAGTAACAAGAGAGGCGTGTGTGTGTGAGAGACGTGTGTGTACAGTACACATGGACCTGCTTATACTTTTCATATGTTTTACAGAATGTGGCTGTGCAGAGAGAAATACAGGACACGACTCGAGAAAAAGACGACCTTAACAGCTGAACTTCTTTAGTCAAATAAATGTAATAAAAGTAATAAAAGAAATTGTTGATTTAATTAAATAACTTAAATAAATATTAATCTATGGACATCTCGTAGGCCCAGATGTTCTTTAAATACACAATGTAAATATAATTGTGTGTGTGTGTGTGTGTGTGTGTAGTATGAATATAATAATGCTGATTAAACAAGTGCTAGACCCTGCTACTCTGCCAGTTCTCATATTAAATGTGAAATATAAACACCTCCTGCTGTTAATAGAGCTGTATATTTGTATTTTGATATTACAATGTAGTTCTGTATTTATATTCTATATTTTATGGGTTCAAATAAAGATCAATTGAAATTATGTACAGATTTTGCAGTGTCTTTCATACATGTAGGAGTTCCTGGGAGGCCAGCATCTCAGCCGTCAAGCATTCAGTCTGATCATGGATCCGGCGTACTGAGAGAACTTTCTACCGGTGTCCAAGCGCTAGTGAAACTCTGGGATAAGAGCATTAGTATAGCAGGGGATTATATAGAGAAATAAAGAAAGTCCCAGTTTGACTTGAACGCTATTAATACATAGTTGTTGCAAAAATTAAGTCCTAAATTATTGACATATTTAGCACCGCTTCATGACCAAAGAATTTGCGTTAAAAACATAATGATGCTGAGAGACACACATGACCTTACAACTACCGGCATCTATGAAACCTCCAACGTAACCCTGTCTAACAGCTGAGTTTACATGGGTTAATCTTTAAGTTTGTTACATGTATTATTATCAACCAGGGTTAGCAGGTTACAGAAACTTGAGGAAGAGTACGAAATTACTTACCTTACCTTAAAGCTTGTATTAGCTCACTGCCCGCCCCCCCCCCCCCCGCCTTATCTTGCTGTTTGTGATCGTTTCCACTTCACCTGCCACAAACACCAGCTACATAATTGAGTGTTTCATACAAGAAAGACAAATCACACAATCATATGTCAGCAGGTGGTTGTGTTATCCCCTGAAATTCTACGCACTGCTCTGGTTATGTATCACAAAGTAAAGGCCAAATCATATATGTACAGAAAAAGGCTTCATAATAACAAGAGCAAACAATACAGAAATGTAGTGAAGTAGAAAGTACAGATATTTGTTGCAGCATGTATTGGAGTAAAAGTAAACAAGTGTCCACTCAAATTCAAATTTTATTTGTCACATACAGTCATACACAGTCCGATATGCAGTGAAATGCTTAGACGACCGCCTGTGATCTTAAAATAAAAGACTATTAAAAGGAAATAAATATGAAAAGGAAAATAGAAAGTAAATTTAACTAAGAAAGAATACATTCTTATAAAACTACTCGAGTAAAGAACAGGTGCTTTAAAACAGTACTTAATTACAGTAATGATGTCATGAACTCAGTTACCTTCCAAATCTGGATAAACTGTCACTCACTGTGTTCTCGTTCCTGCTGCTGGTGAAACTGCGGTTCTGTAGGAAATAAATATTCACCTGTTTTTTTTTTTGCTTGCAACCGAGGAATCCACAACTAAAGGATAAGTGTGGTTTAAATGTATTCATGAACCAAATATACATTTATGAAACATCAGGATGTTTGTATATCTTGTTTTATTTATTTGTGGGTTTTATTATGTGCAGGCAAGTAAAAACATTCATAATAACCTTGGGACAAAAGAAAAAAGGCAACGGAATTAAATTTATAATACAACAAATAATACTGTAATAAATAATACCTCCAGGGTCTGGGTTTGATTCCCGCCTCGGGGTCTGTGTGCATGCAGTTTGCATGTTCTCCCCGTGCTTGGTGGGTTTCCTCAGCTGCAGGTTAGGCTAATTGGCATTCCCAAATTGCCCATAGTGTGTGTATGTGAGTGTGTGTGTGTGTGTGTGCGTGTGTGTGCATGCGCGCGCGCCCTGCATCCTGTCCAGAGTGTAATTCTGCCTCATGCCCTAAATCTCCTGGGATAGGCTCCAGGCCCCCGGTGACCCTCTGTACAGGATAAAGCAGTTTAGACGATGGGTGAGTGAGTGAGTTAGTGAGTGAGAGAGAGATGTTCCCTCACAAGACCAAGTGAAAGACAAAAAGTGACATCAGTTCAGAAGGCTGTATAAAAAACTTTTTGACTCTGTAGAGATCACCCAGGTTTAAATATGTGGGCTGTTGCTCCCCCCACTGGAGGATGGTGGTACTGCAACAGAGAGAGAGAGAGAGAGAGAGAGAGAGAGAGAGAGAGAGAGAGAGAGAGAGAGAGAGCATATAATATTTTAACTGTAAAATAATTAATAATCCAATATAAGAAGATATAAGATATATATAAGAAGACCTCGATGACATGAAACTATTTAACCATATTTAGAACAAATATTTAACAACATTTACACTCATAGACATTTTTCAATCCTGGAAAAGTTCAATGAGGCACCATTAAACCACTACCAGTGCACCTTTAAACAAACACTCACTGGTCATTTAATTATTTATTATTTATTATTTATTTTTTATTTACGAACACCTGTACACCTATACATTTAAGCAATTTTTCAATCAGCAATGCAATTTATTGTACTAAGTCATGTAGATACAGGTCGAGTTGATGTTCACATAAGACATCAGAATGGAGAAGATGTGCGATCTCTGTGTCTTTAACTATAGTGTGGATGTTGGTATCAGATGGGCTGGTGTGTGTATTTCAGAAACCGCAAATCTTCTGGGATTTTCACAGACAGAATTTATACAGACTGGCGGTTAAAAATGTGGAGTGACAGATGAAGACTGGAAAAAGAGCTGATCAATCTGTATTGATGATAACAGGATTATTGCCTGAAGGATGCAGTTCTTGAACTTCTTCTGCCTGTTTTCCCTGTGATTGGTGGGTTTCCTCTGGTATACCCTGCCTTGATCCCTAAGTTCATTGGAATAGGCTCTCTACTGCTCTCTACTGGATTTATGCACCACAGAGAAGCGACAGCAATAAACTAAATCATTTAACCAACAGAAGAAAATGTCCCACAGGAACAACCCTAAAGCTCCACCTCAGATACCATAGTATTTAACTTCAAACCAGTCTCTTAAATGCCCATATTATCACACATCACCGGGAGAAAGAGCAGAATTTTCCTGGTGTTATTGCACAGGCTACAATACTATCAGTCCAAACAGTAACTGTGCTTTAAAACTTGTATAAAAGATAAAATAAGAAAGAGTAGAGACATAACCAATGCAATCAGATAGTACTATAGGGATTAAAATTTATTATCATATTATCGTCACGGTTTATAAGATATGATATGGTTGTAATGTAATATAAATGATTGTATTATTGTATAATATAAATGATTAAATAATATTATATATATTAAATAAATGTATAATGTATGATATGTTTGATGAATTAATGTAAATCTACTACAGTTTTCTTGTCTCCTTTCATTCATTGTCCTGATTATATGCAATAGATAATTTGTTCATATTCTTCATATATACTGTATATGTCTAGGACATTGAGGAGATTATTTTCTCTTCAATTATTTTGTCTTATTTATAACATTTTCCTAATTTCATAATTATCATACATCATCAGACATACATCACACAACTGACAGAGTTGTGAATGATTATTTAAATTCTTAATAACAACAATCATAATAATAATCATCATCATCATCATAATTGTTATACTAATAATAATCATTTTATTATTAATAATAATAATAATAATAATAATAATAATAATAATAATAACAACAACAACAACCAGGGTGGCACGTGGCACCAAGTGTGAGTGTCGGCAGAAAAAAAAGTGTAGCCAGAAATTTTTTTTTTATTAAATGCAATGAAATAACTTGAAATTACATTTGTACATCCTTTTTTATTGAGAGTGAATGAGTACACAGCAGGATAAACAAAACAGACTCATTAATGAACAAGGGCACTTATAATACCTTTCACTCAAACACCTGCAAACGTTTCCTGAGCCTTTAAATGGTCTCTCAGTCTGTTTCTGTCACAATCATAGGGAAGACCGCTGACATTGACATGATCAGGAGATGATCATTGACACTCTGCACATGGAGGGTAAGACACAAAAGGCCATTGCTAAAGAAGCTGGTTGGTCATGGAGTGCTGTGGCCAAGCATGGAAGGAAAAACATGGAAGGAAAAATGTGCACACGCAACAGAGGATTGTAAAATGAAGCCTACTGAGAGATTCCAACTGTTGCATTTCTTGCGTCAGAGGCGTCTTACCTGGGCTAAGGACAAAAAGGACTGGACTGTTGCTCAGTGGGCCAAAGTCCTCTTTTCAGATGAAAGTAAATTTTGCGTTTCATGGAGGAAGAGAGGAGAGGCACAGAATCCAAGTTGCTTGAGGTCCAGTGTAAAGTTTGCACAGTCAGTGCTGGTTTGGTGAGCCATGTCAGCTGCTGGTGTTGGTCCACTGTGTTTTATCAGGTCCAAGGTCCCCTCTTCTAACCAGCTGTATGGAGATGCTGATTGAATTCTTCAGCAGGACTTGGCACCAGACCATACTGACAAAAGTACTAAGACCTGGTTTAAGTACCATGGTATCAGTGTGCTTGATTGGCCAGCAAACCGGTCCGACCTAAAGCTCATAGAGACTCTATGGAGTATTGTGAAGAGGAAGATGAGAGAGATCAGGCCCAACAATGCAGAAGAGATGAAGGCCACGATCAGAGCAACCTGGGCTTCCATAACACCTCAGCAGTGCCACAGACTGATCGCCTCCATACCACAAAGTATTGCTGCAGTAATTCATGCAAAGGCAGCCCCGACCCCGAAGTATTGAGAGCTGCACATGTTCATACTTTTCAGTAGTCTAACATTTCTCTGTTAAAAATCTTTTTTTTAATTAGTCTCTGAGATTTAGGTTTTCCATTAGCTGCAAGCTCCACTCACTCTCACTCATCGTCTATCCTGCTTCATTCTGTGTACAGGCTCATGGAGGGCCTGAAGCCTTTCCCAGGGAGATGGGGTACACACTGGACTAGGTGCCAATCGATCGCAGGGCACACACAGAATCACTACGGCCAATTTGGAAACACCAGTTACCCTAACCTGCATGTCTTTGAACTGTGGCAGGGAACCGGATTACCTGAAGGGGCCCTTCAGGCATGGGGAGGACACGCCAACTCCAAACCACAAGACGGGAATGGAACCCAGACCCTGGAGGTGCAAGGCTACAGTGCTAACCCCTACGCCACTGTGTCGCCCAACTGTGAGCCATAAAAAAATAAAAGACACTTGAAATATATCAGGCTCTGTGTAATGAATCTATTATAATACGAGTTTCACTTTTTTAATTGAATTACAGAAATAACATTTAGTGTTTTAAATTAAAAGCTTTGATCTCGTCGTGTTTTGAAGAACCTTTATTCTTTTAAACTACTTCATACCTCTCTCGCGTTTTAATAACTCATTAACTTGTTTTATAATATTCTAATATTAAAATGTGGTAGTGTGAGTGTGTATGATTTTGACACAGACGAGAACTACACGTTTACTCATTCAGAACAGCTCTTTACTGAGCAACGAGCTGGAACACATAGACAGCGCTTCCGTCGCCGACTAACACGTCATCAACCGGCGCCCACTGTTGCCATTGGTTACTAGTCGCACACGCTGTCCTGCCTTTGGCGCGCTGTTTTTGTAACTAAATCCACTTTTTAAGTGCTATGACGTGGTCAGAATGCGGAAGTGGGCAAAGTTACAGTCACCTGAGCGTTTGTTCTGCAGGTAAAAAGGTAAGATTTCAGTTCATCTGTCTAAAGTGGAACAGGTTCATCATTACTACAAGTTAAAAGTGTCTCTGTGTGTATACTTTAATAACACGCTGCGTTTGTGTGGATACATGTGAACAGATTATATTGTTCCCTTTTAATCTGCTTTTGTGTGACCAGCAGCTTTTATGACCGCTAATAATTACCACTTTATATGAAAAACACAGAGAAACACTCAGTGTTGAAGACATCAATAACTGATTCTTTGCTTCTAGTTAGCTTTAGTCTTGATGTTTTTGCCACCAGTGACTTTGGGCGAGATATAACTTTGTTTTAGATTACTGACAGTAAGCACGCCTTTACTGTTTCGGCTCTGTGCACTCTGGAATCATCTGTCCGTTAAAGTTACAGTCTATAAAGTTATATATTATATAATTAGACAGACAGAAGGATAGATGGATGCTTTTTATTGATCCCAAAGGAAATCCCAGATGTGCAGCAACAATAGAGGCGGTAACATAAAGATGTGATTGCACACTGTATACGAACGTGGTGGTATCAAAATTTTTACAGACTTTTAAAGTTTTGTAACCATTCTGAAACTTGTGCATGATGATTGTTGGAGAACAATCCACAAGATTGCTGCCACTGTCAGTGTGTCAGACAGAACAGTTCAGGCAATCAGAAGGAACATCTCATCAAGGTATGCCAAGAACTCCGTCACCGTGTCGTGGATGACACGTCCTTCATGTCGAGGATCATTATTGATGATGAAACTTTGGTGTATACGGGTGTACGGGTACGGATATGACTCTGAGTCGAAGCAACAGTCTTCATGGTGGAAGACCCGACATCTCCGCGATTGAAAAATGCCACGGAGGTCCACAGCTCGACCAAGTGCTTGCTCATTGTCTTTTCCGACATTTAGTTTTGGGGTTGGAAGTCACCGGCTAAATCTGGCAACACTGGCTATGCATTTCGTTTTTATAGCAATGCCTCTATGCCCATAAAACAACCCGCACACTGCGCTTTCTGATTCCTTATATGGTAACACTTCCTATAGCCGGTGCTCAGAAGAATATTCATACAAATAGCTAATGTGTCTCCCCTTGTCTGTCTGTCTCCGTGTCTCTCTATGACTTGTTGAATGAAATGTTATTTCAGAAAACGGGGAACCTTAAATAAGCTCTCTTTGTAGAGAACTTGAGATAAATTATGCATGTGTGTGTTTCCCTGTCCCTCGAGTTGAGTAAAACAGACAGTAAAACATTACAATTTAGGTACTCGTCTTACATCCAACCAAATGGTCATTTCATATTATATGGTTTATTAAAAAATATGAAAACTAAAGAAAGTGAGTGGCATAACCCCATAAACTAAGACAAATAATAATAATCATTTAATTACGATATTACTGTAAGAAATGGTGCTGTACAAACTGAGAACAACCAGTCTGTCTCCACAGAGATGTAAATTTTAGCTGATAATAATAATATTATTGGCATAGAAATGAGGCAATAACTTCCATGTCTGTTTTTCAGTCTTTACCCTGACCATTCATTTCGTTCTCCCCTCTCTCTGTGCACTTCACCCTTTATGGAGTTTTTTGGGTGTCACTAAACACAAACTGTTCACACTACAGGCAATCTCCTATACAGCTTATTCTGTATACAGTGTGGTGGAGGGCAGGTACACAGAATATAGCGGTAGAGAGACTTGGGCCATGAGGCAGGGTACACCCTAGACAGGGTGCCAATCCATTGCAGGACACACACACACCACACACAACAGACATTTTAGAAATGCCAATTAGCCTAATCTGCAGGTCCTAGTCTGTAGTCAGTATTCTACTGAGTTCTGCAAGTCACCAGTCAGTACTCAATGGTAAGTATTCAGCAGTCAGTATTCAGCAGTCAGTAGACAGGAGTCAGTAAATAGTCAGCAGGCAGTATTCAGCAGACAGTAGTCAGTATTTAGCAGTCGGCATTGAATAGTCAGCAGTCAGTAAACAGTCAGCATTTATCACTCAGTATCCAGCAGTCAGTAGACAGCATTTAGGAGACCTCAGTCAGTAGACAACAGACAGCAGTCAGTAGACAGCTGTCAGTATTCAGCAATCAGCATCGAGTATTCAGCAGTCAGCATTGAATAGTCAGCAGTCAGTAAAGTCAGCATTGGATAGTCAGCATTTAGGAGACTTCAGTCAGTAGACAACAGACAGCAGTCAGCATTGAATAGTCAGCAGTCAGTATCCAGCAGTCTGTAGTCAGTTTCCAGCAGTCTGTAGTCAGTATTCAGCACATCAATGTTCAGTAGTCAGTAAACAGTAGTCAGTAGATCTCAGTCAGTAGTTAGCAGTCAGTATTCAGCAGTCTGTATCGGCAGTAAGTATTAAGTATTCTGCAGTCTCTAGTCAGTATTTAGCAGTCAGTAAACAGTCAGTGTTCAGGAGTCCTAAAGTTACTCAGCTTGTGAATGAACACCACCACTTTCTGCTCTTTAACTGGCTCAGTAACTCTCACAATAACTCGGTGTGATGCAGGAAGTGAGTGTTCGTGCAGAGAGGCACACGTTTCAGTCACGTGCTCGTGGGTCTCTTGTGTTGAAGCCGCAGCGGCTGAGCCGTGTCACGTGACTTGCGCGAGCTGTGGCGCTGTGTCAGTGTGGGAACAGAAACAGGTAAAAATCCGCTTCATTGTCTGCGCGAGTCGGTTCGGCCTCGTATTCGTTTAAAGAGCGAATCGGTGTCGGATTTAGGAAAATTCTGGACTTTATTTTTAGGTTGATTTGGAGGTCAATGACCAGGCCTCTTGTTTAATCAGCGTTCTCGTGAATAATAAAAACCCCTCCGAGAGATCCACTCGGCTTTCTGGTCAGTATTTCATCGCCTGTTGTTTATTTTCGTGATTTGCGGCCTGCGGGCCTAAGCGAAGCCTCGGCGTCGAGTTTGCAGGCGAGCCGGAAAACGTGGTCCAGTCGCGGGGGACGGCGTCGTGTGGGCACCGCAGGAGGAGCTAAAGGCTTTCGATAATATACGCGTTTAATGAGATTATCCGCCGAGGGTTGAGTTGAGATGGGTTTTTTTCCCTCACTGATGAAGGGAAATGCTCGTCTCTCTGTGATAGCTGTGCCGGTCGGCCATGAGGCTGAACCTCCCGCTGCTTTAGCTACATTAGCTTAGCTTAGCTTAGCTACCTGTTCGCTTCAGGAGGATTTAAGTGTTGCATAATACGCAGAAATCCTTGTTGACAAAAAACATATATATGCTATGCACAAAATATGACCATTATAATAATAATAATGATGATGACTGATGATATAATGATTTTTTTATACACAATTTCACGAACAACACGGCAGTTGAGTTACATTAACTCGGGTTAACATAACTAGCGTAACTTTAGGGGAGTTAATGAACCAGGAAGCTGCGCGAGTGTTAGTGCATTTAATCAGAGAATCAGCTATTAATGAGTAATGGTGTAAATAACGAGTGTGTTCAGGGCCTCAGGGATCGGACACACACACACACAGGTGTGAGAGAGAGCTGAGCTAGTTAGAGCTAGTTAGCAGGTTTAGGCTCCTCGGGTGAAGGTGGAGAAGGTTAACGAGCTGCAGAGACACAGTGCAGGAGTTATAACTGTATAACACACAGGGGGCTCATGGGAGAGATCAGCCCAGGGATGTGTGTGTGTGTTTAAATCCGGATTATTTATGCCTGGTGATGATGATGATGTAAACTCGCCATGTTAGTTCCGTTATGTCTGAGTGTAAAGTTATCAGGTAGAAAAGTTATCAAGTAACTCCCATGAAGTTATTAAGTAGAAAAGACTGTGTGTTAATGAGAGAGGGAGAGAAAAAAAGCTGTGTGTGGGGTTAGATAACTGAAACACTTGTTCATCACTGCGTCCGTCTTCGCTGTAACCTGTTAAAGTGGAGCACATGTCCTAAACACACCTGTGTGTGTGTGTCTCTAGTGCACTAGGAGAAGGTGTGCAGTTTAAACCCTCCTCTGTGTGTGTGTGTGTGTGTGTGTGTGTGTGTGTGTGTGTGTGTGGGCAGCCTACACGGATCTCAGGACTGAGTCAGACACACACTCACGATGTGTTTGTGTTCTGTCGACCCAGAAGTGCGGTTTATTCAGACGTCAGTCAGTAGTTTCTCAGTCATTTGTTCTGTGTTTTTGTCCTTCATTAATTTTGACTCCTGACCTCTTTGTGCTCTCTTTCCTCCGCAGGTGTTTATTTCTTTGTAAATACTCTTATTTGTATATACTGTAAATGATGACATCGGTAGGAGGTAACCGGAACCGGGCTAACTGGGAGCAGACACAGACACAGAGCCAGTCACAGCACAAGCAGAGGCCTCAGGTGAGTGTGAGTGTGTGTGTGTGTGTAAGGTCAGCATAAACACACACACACAGTGTGTTGATGGCCCTTGTTGCCAAATCCCCATGGTTCTTTCCCAGTATATGTTAATTAAGCTTGACATCCAAAAAGACATATAGATGGTTTGGAGTGAGAACAGAACACCATTAAACATCTCACGAGTCTCACAGCAGGACGTTTCTAAAAGAAATGATGTCATCATGATCGTCCCATCTGTGTAGCTCCTGCACGAGTTCATAAACTTTATGAAGATGGTGGCTTAGTGGTTAGCACTGTCGCCTCACACCTTCAGGGTCCGGGTTCGATTCCCACCTTGGATTGTGTCTGTGTGTGTAGTTTGCATGTTTTCCCCAGGCTTGGTGAGTTTCCTCCGGGAAACTCCGGTTTCCTCCCACAGTTCAGAAACATGCAGGTTGGGTTAATTGATCTTCCCAAATTGCTCGGTGTGTGTGTGTGTGAGATCCCTGTGATGCATTGTTATCCCGTCCAGGATGTACCCTGCTCCGCGCCCTAAGTCTCCTGTGACAGGCTTCAGTCCCCATGTGACACTGTATACAGGATAAAGCGATGTAGTGATGATGATGAGTAACAACCTCAACTGGACATTTTATAAGAAGGTTTTGCCCGCTGTGCTTCCTGTTAAATTCCAGCTTTACTACTCCTGTGAGCTGTTGTAACACGTGATGAGTGGTGGGAAATGTTGAGTTGATGTAGGTCAATAATTTACGCCATGACCTAACAGGAAATAGAGGATTCTGGGTTAAATGCAGAATTCTCCAGATTGAGATCGTCCATCAGGTTTATAACGTTGAGCTTTAAATGGCTGGTGGCTTTCATGTAGAGCGACGTTAAATCCACTGACCCGCTCGGCCTGTCTCTGTTCCTGTTATGAGCCGCATCTTAAATCTAAAAACTGTTAAGCTCAAGACTGAGACATGAACCTGGACTGTCAGTCAGTTTATAGGTGACGAGAGAGCTTTTTAAATTTCATACGCTCACAGTAATAAGACAGAATCCGCACGATGATTTCCTAATAGACAACTGTAAAAATAATTTCTCACCCGTTTGTGAATCCAGTTTTGGGGATCCAGCAGCATTTAAAAGAATTGAGCATCATCACATTCTCTCTCGTGCTCCTGTCTGCTGCCTGAGTGAGGCGCTCTCTCGTTTCCATTTCGTACGGGTTTCGTTTTGTTTACAAGCAAATGGTTACAAGTGAACGGGTGTGACCGAAACACCCGGTGAACCACTTGAAAAAACAATCATGCCAGGGTGTTTTACCGTTGTGGTTCTGCCAAGGGCTCGTCCTAAAACCACACTTTCCACATTCTGCACCATTACAGCTGTGTAAGAGTCTACAGTATAAACCACGCCCCCCTAAGTTTGCATGAGATTTGCTTCATTTTTAGGTACATGTTGGTTAAATCAACCTGCATCTGACTTTAGTGCTGTTTAAAACGCGGCATACAACCCTCCAGGTCTTGCGCACTCCCCTCCAGGTTTCCCATCACGCCTTCCTCAGAAACATTTCCGATAAGTTTTTGGCTTCTTGTAAACCGTTTCTGTGTTCACGGCGTGCTGACTCGTCTACCTTTACATACAGTACTTCCAGTCTTTTTTTTTTTTTTCTTTTCTCCTGAGAGTCCTTGAGGATGAATAAGAGTCGTGATGAATCAAAGCATCATTGGGACTTGTCTCTATTTTTATAAAATCACAAACCTCGCAGCAGCTCAAATCTATATGACGTCGGTACGACCTTCCAGCAAAAATTATGGCATCATCACTCTTGGAAAATGTTCGTTCAATTGTGTAGAGAAAAAAGTAAATAATAATCACAGACGTGCTACAAAAACTTTTTTCTTTTAACATTCCAACTTTCTGACTTTTAGAAACATTTAAAAATAAAAAAGAAACAAAAAACTGTATCCAATTGCAACTGTTTTTGCAGATCAAACACATGGGGGGGGGGGGGGACTATGGAATCACTCAATTCTGAGGAAGATGATACAGAATAACCAAGTGATTTGTAGATCTAAAACACCTGCATCACATCACGTCTGCTAGTTCATCTGCAGTTAAATAATAAATAAATGAAAAAAAGTGACTCAACAGTTGAAACAAGTTAGAGGATCATAAAACGTCTTCAAGAAGGTAAATCATCACGGAATGGTGCAAAAGATGTTCAGTTTCTTCCCAGTCAGCTGTGTCCTAACATCTGGACCAAGGACAAATCAAATGGAAAGAGTGTAAAAGAGTAAGTGTAGACTGAGGAAGACATCAATGCGTCAAGATAGAAAACTTTTAAAGCCTTGAAACAAAAGAAAATGAGGAACAAATGAGCGGAAACCGGAGTCAGTGTCCGTGACCGAACTGTAAGACATCGCCTAAAGGAAATGGGATTTACATACACAACCAGACAAACGAAAACCATCATTACGGCTGCATCAAGATTACAGCGGGATAAAGGAAAGCAACCATGGACTGATGAAGGTGATATTCAGTGATCACGAATCTGCATCGGGCCGCGTGGTGATGCTGGAGCTTTCGTTTGGTGCCGATCCAATGAAACAATTCAACACTGTCTGAAGGAAACGTGCAAATTTCCTCTGCTTTGTCTGCAAAAACAGTTGCAATTGACTTCAGTGTTCTTTCTTCCCTTTTTATTTTATTTTGTTTTATTTAAGTGTTTCTAAAAGCCAGAAAATTAGAATGTTAAATGAAAATAGTTTTGTGGCATCTTTTTAAATTATTTTTTAAATTTATTTTATTAAATGTAATTACTTTTTTCTTCTATACAATTAAACAATTGAATGAACTTTTTCCAAAAGTGGTCGCAGGGATGCATTGATGAGTGAGTGAGTGTGTGTGTGTGTTTTAAAGTTTAGTGCTACATGTGTGCCTCATTCTCCTGAGGTGGTGTGACATGAAGTTCATCCTGAGATGCTTTTCTGCTCACCGCCGTCATAAATTGAGTTACTGTGGACTCTGTCTCATACAGAGAGAGAGAGAGAATAACGATCAGACAGAGTTGTACTGAGTAATCTGTACAGAGTTGTACTGAGTAATCTGCTTTAAGAGACGTCTGAAACGTTTCATGCTGGTGTGTTGGTTAGTTATCCTGGACTGAATGTTTCAGATCGATGAAGTAGATTCAGGTCCTGTCCTTGCAGCATGGGTTCGAGCAATCATCCTGTCTCATTACTAACATGTTTAAGAAGTACACAGAAATGGCTGTGGGGGGGGGGGGGGGGGGGGGGGGGGGGGGGCGGGGGGG
>JAQMYL010000021.1:14830589-14846661 GCA_030014365.1 Clarias pachynema | reverse complement strand
ATATATATATATATATATATATATAAAATATGTGTAAAATAAATAATTAACTAAAATTGCTGTTTTGTTTGTTTAGAAATGATTATGGTGGGTGTCAGATACGTGTTGCTCAGTTAAATGTTAAACTCTTGTATTTAGGAGTAAGTTTGTATAGTTTAAATGCTGCGCTCGGTTTTTAAGTAAGAAAAGGAACATTATAAGGAATGAGCTACATTTAATTTATTATGAAAACGTTTTTATGGTTTAAACAAAATCAGGAAAAACATATTGAATTGGGGTATTTATTAATTTGTGATACTTATAGAATCACAGTATTAATCGGTACCAAGGTATCGTGATATTGTATCAGGTGTGGAGGAATAATCTGGAATAGGATATATGATGTGTCAGGGGTGCACAAACTTTTAGCTGACATCTAGTGCATTATAAAGTGTTTTTGCTGAAGGTGCAGTTACACAGTACTCCGAGTGTTCACTTTACCTGTGTGTGCATGTCCTTTATGTTATGTCTCACTCTAAGTGTGTGTGTGTGTGTGTGTCCTCCCTGCATTACACACTGTAGATAATTCTCTGCTCTACCACTCCTGCGTCTGTCCCTGATCATGTGTTTTGTTTTGTCTTTTCTTCAGACCGGCTCGGGACAGCGAAGTCAGAACGCTTCCATCCAGCAGAAGTCCCAGATCAACAAGTCGACCTACAACAGCTACAACTGGGGGGGCAACTAACCTGCCCTTTGTTTCCAATCCGGTCTACACACACACACAAAAGGAAAAAAAAAAGGCTGAAATTAGGGGACCCTTCTCTTCTCTTCCACCCTAAATCATCTTCGGTGCCGTTCTTTAGCTTCTCTCCTTTCCAGTCGACCTCCAGTGCTCCTCCTCACCACACGGTGGCGCTCTACTCCGGCGGTCGCAGTATGTGCGCACTCGTGCGATCAGGAGGGGTGAGGCCCGGGGTAGGAGCACTGTTGAGGAAACTCCCAGCCGAGCCTCGAGTGTGTTGAGTTCGTCCTGAGTTTCAGTAATAATCCCGTCTCTCTCTCCCTCTCTGTCCGTTTGTCTGTTCGTTCGTCTGTAACATAGAGCTATTTTCTAAAGGAGTCTTTTTTCTATCTGGTGGAAGAGAAGTTCTGGTTTGGCAGGGAGTCTCCTGCCCCTAGTTGCACCCCTGCTTGATTTAACCCAAGAAATATATATATATATATGTATAAAAAAATGTATATCTACACGAGGGCACAAAGTTAAGACAGATGTTCCAGGTGTGTGGGAATGTAAGTTTTCTAGAAATTTGTTTCTCATGCTTAAATGTGAGTCTGTAATAAGGGTGTTTAAAAAAAGAAGAAAAAAAAAGAAAAAGAGAAAAAGGAAGAAAAAAAAGGACTTTGTTTAGTTTGAACCCCTTCAATCAACCCGAAATTGTTGTACAGGCTTGGCATATGAAGACGCTCTTCACCTGCAGATCCACGTTCTTTATATGAAGCATAAGAGGTGTGTGTGTGTCCGCGCGGGCGTGAGGCCCCCCCCCCCCCTTCCCTTTTTTTCCCGAAAGGAAGTGAAGAAGGGGGCGGGGTGTTTACGCTCGCTGTGAGTCTGCTCGTACTGGAGAGAGTGGCATAGACTTCCATCAGTGTGTGTGTGTGTGTGTGTGTGTTTCCTCCTCAGACATTCTCTGTGGCAATGTTCTGCTTCCTTTCCCATATTTTATAGATTTTTTTTTTTTTCCCTGTTGATTAGAAAAGTATGAATGGATAGATTTGTATCATTGATTTCCTTTTTTTTTTCGTCTGTGTTTTTTTCTTTTTTTCTTTTTGTACTGTGCGTTAAGAAAAAAATAATTAAAGGATAAATTTGTCCTGTACATACATATATATAAAAACACAAGTACTGTAGTCCACGTTTGTTCGATGGCTTTCCCCCGCCCCTCCTGAACCCTTTACACATAGACCTAACGTTTGTTTCATATTTTTTTTATTTTGTAATATATATATATATAAATATATAAATATAAATATTAAGTAAATAAACAAGAAAAAGACATTTTCATCATTTTGGATGTGAATGTCTTTTTTAAGAAAACATTTTTGGATGTCGTGCTTTTCTGTGTTGTGTGTTTGCTTTATTAAGCTGGAACAATTTACATACAGTCATGCATAAAAAAAAAACAACTCTTTAAAATAATTGTATATGTTGAGTAAATCATATTTTTAAACTTTTCACCTGGCTGCAGAAACCACGCTGGGTGCAGCACCGGTTTAATCAGTGCCATGGTGAGGGGGGTCTAACATGCTACTTGTGTGTGATCTCATCTCTTTAATCATATATATTTTATGTTTTGAAAGCTTTAACGAAATGTGCGCCATCTCTGCAGACTGCTATCTCAAATTTTATTTATTTATTTTGCCCAAATCCCGTGTGGAATTAGATTGCACTCGTGTATTTTTTGCAAATCCAATCTGTGAACCACATGAATAGGTGGCATGAAATAAGATCAGATTCCTAAAGATGTGTTTTAGTCTGGACTTTCTACCCGCTTGAATCAGATTTCACATTGTCCGTTATGTCGCTCACAACTTGAAGTCCACATGGCACGGGGATCCATGATTGAAAGATGAGTGTGAGGAGGCAATGGAAATACGTAATTATAACTTTGTCGATAGTTAAGTTGCTCTCTTAGGTGGTTACACGGTCTTTTTTTCCCGTTTTTGGCGCTATTACCGCCAAGTATATAAAAGCTGTGCCCTTGAATATTCTGTGAGGATAAACACTGTTAAGTCAGACAGAAAAGCGTCGGACTTTACTGCAATATGGAAATGGAGAACAGTCGTGCCTGGACAGAGTGAAATGTCTGATTGCACTTTGTGAGGATTCAGGCAAAGCGAGAGGGGATATACTGGAATGGGGAGAGAATTAAATGAGCAAATATATGCGGCGTCATTACCATGACAACCAATGCAGATAGGTCAACAATGTGTCAGATTTGAGCTGCCAGTCTGCACCGAGCCAAATCTGATCTGATCACTTTCAAATACCATCAGTACTAAAGATCAGATTTGGGAAACAAACCGGATTTGTCTGCAGTCTGAACAAGGCTTAATGCTCCCGGTGAGATTATGTGGCCAAACCAAATTATGTGGCGTTGCACCCCGATCAGCATACCTGTATGTGGGTCTTCCCCAAACTGATTGATTTTCGTATTCAGTTTGTTCAAAAAGCCTGGAACCGATGGGAATGCAGTGCAGACAATGTTTTCAGACTATTTACATTTTTCCACAGTTTAACATTATACAGTATAACACAACATTTCACACTCATCTTAAAATGGATTCAAATCCCTTCTTCCCCTGATCATTTTAAACACAAGTAAGACAGATGTTTGGAGTGTTTTAATTTATAAAGACAAATATATCAAGATGGATATAAATAATTTATAAGCATTTAAGTATTCAGACCCTTTGTTATGCCACTTCTAACTGAGCTTTGGTGCATCCTACTCCAGTCAAGTTGAAGCATCTTAAGGATCATTGATGGGAGTCTGCATGAACTCACTGCACATCATTAGGAAAGGCATGGACATGTCTGAATGAGGTGTCTCAGTAAACGATGCATATTGGAGTGAAAACGAAGCCATGGGGTCGAGAGAAGTGTGTGCCCCAGTCTGCGAAAACCCATTAACTTTTTTTTTTTTTTTTTTGCAGATACACTATCAATCATATGTACAATGGTTTTAGAAACAGTGAATCACCCAAAAATATATATTTTTAAATTACTCCAGCTGTTTTTTTATAGACTGCGTCACGCTTATCTGTTGACCTCCAAGACAGAATTGGTTTAAACATGCAGATCTGGGAAATGAATCAAGCAGCACTGGAATGCCTGAGAACACAGTAGCCTCCATCATTCTCAAATGGAAGAGATTTGGAACATCCAACTGTCTTCCCAGATCTGCTAACCTGAGTTCCCTTAGTTAGCTGTACGAACTTTACCTTATTATTACTAAATCCTGTATGTTATAAGTACCAATGTACAAGTTCAGAACATAAAATTCAAAGTTCACAATCTATTGATTGTGGAGGAAATTTCAAACATCCAGTGGTGCTGAGGACAGGAAGGCAGGTTTATAGAGGTAACTGCTCACTATAGAAGCTTACATATAGTTGGTACACAACATAAAGTGTCAGAGTGCTTAGCACTGTCGCCTTGCACCTCCATTGTACGGGTTTGATTCCCTCCTTGGGGTCTGTGTGCATGAGGTTTGCATGTTCTCCTTGTGCTTTCTGGGTTTCCTCCCACAGGCATGCAGAAAAGACTAATTAATTGGTGTCTCCCCAAATTGTGTGTGAATGAGTGTGATTTGTGCCCTGCGATGGTTTGGCACACCGCCTCGTGCCCTAACTCTCCTGGGATAGGGGCTCCAGGCCCCCTGTGACCCTGTATACGGGATAAGGCAGTGTAGACTGTGAGTGAGTGATTTTGTACATCTGAAGTGGGATCTCCGAATTGCGTTGCTAGGCAACAAAGTGGCGGAGAAAAAAAAAACATGGCCGCCTCCATGTGTGTTTCTATTCGCAACAACCTAGCGGCTAAATGTGATGAGTGATGTGTATGTTCGTCATTAAATCAATAACTGTAGAATCAATATTATAGATATAATGAATGAATAAATAAATCTGCGATGCCTGATATACTATAACGTATTTAAACTTAAGAAGTGCTTGTGTGTGTTAGTGTTTAGCCCTGAGCCGCCATGTTGGATTTCTGGAATGTTCCATATTCCCGGGTCGCGGGGGGGCGGATTGTACCAACCGATATTGCTTTTTGTTTATACGTGTATGGATTAAATGTTAAATATTATGTTTATTAATACTCATTAATTGTATTTAACTCGGTTATTAATCACTTACAAGCTTTAATGTGGAGGATATGAGTGACACGTGAGCCGACCCCCCCCCCCCCGCAATAACACTCTGAATGGTTTGTTCCTCTCCTTCAGCGTCATTGTGACGTGACTCAGCATTTTCACACTGCTGTCAACTTTCTCATAACAAATGAGTGTTTTTGAGCTTTTCCGCGGATTTTTTATGGAGCCAGGAGGCAACAACCGTGGTGGTAAGCCGAGGTGCGTCCTTTATCTCGAGTTTTATATTAATTTGGAGATATCTTACGTTATATTCACAAACCAGTCCAGTGTTAGCTGTTTTTGTATTTTTAGACCAGCTGTTCTTTTTAAATCAGCTGTGAATAAACAGGAAAATGCACACACATCACACCCACTGGATATCAGACGTATACAACATATAGTTTCATAAATATTTCGGCGAATAAGGTTTTCCTTAGAGTTTTTTAATCTAAAAAGTCTTCTGCAGGTGACGTCATTCCAACATGGCGGCTCCCAGTCTGAGCAGTAACCACTGTACCTTTAACACTTTAACTTTAGGTTACTCACACTGCACTCACACACACAGGGCTTTAGATTTAGCTCAGTCAGCGTGCAGAAATAATCAGTTATTAAACACAAAACACTGATTAGTGTACTGATAAACAAACCATTTCCTTTTCTCATACAATGTTTGTAAACACCTGACCATCACACCCATGTGGGATTTTCCACAAAACTGTTACCACAAATTTGGAAGCACACTCTTGTATAGAATGTCTTCGCATGCTGTAGGATTACAGTTTTGCTTCGCTGGAACTACGAGGCTTAAATCTGGATCTGAACTGGAATGTGGCTGCATGACTTGTTTCCCACACCTCTCCGCTTCCTTCACTTGCTTCCTGTAGCTGCTGCATCAAATTCAAAAGACTGATGCTTGCATACAAAGCTAAAAACGGCCCAAGACCTGCTTACCTCAAAGCACTTATGAAGGCGTATAAAAATAGTTTTAAGATTAGCTGTTTTTTTTTTTTTTTGCTGTACGTGCTCCGTCAGACGCGTTAAGACTTGGCAGTAGAATTCACTATTGACGGTCTGGCCCCTGGGGACGAAATCCCTATGCACAATGCCGCAAATGTCAGAAAAAGATGACGAGCATGCACTCGGTCGAGCTGCGGACCCACCTCTTCCACTGTGAAGACTGTTGCTTCGTTTCAGGGTCGTACCTGAAAACCCCGTGGATTTTTAAAAAGGATGGTCAGGTGTTCACTTAAAATTGTCCATGAATGCACAAATTCCAGTTAGAAGATATTTAGAATGTGCAACAAATCTCGGCGCTAGCTATTACAAATGTCTGGTTTTCAGTCACTTGTGTTTGTTAAAGCGTTTAGAAGTAATTATGTTTAGTGTAACTCCGATCTTCTTTTGGCAGGGAGCCTTTCTTTGATGGGCTGATCCATGATGATGATGATGATGATGATGAAGGAGAGGCTGGATTTCATCACGAGTTCTTGGACAGGTTTGACGATGTGTTCAGATTCGGATTCAGTCTCGGGCCAAATGGACTGCGCGTTCAGGAGCCGCAGATGTTTGGCCAAATACTCCGGGATATGGAGGACATATTTGCCGGCTTAGGCCACTTCGGTCGTGGTACGCTCCATCTCTTTAGCTCTTACATCATGTTGTTACATCATGTCTTTTGCTTTGTATCACACATGTCTTCCTGTATGAGATTTTAAACTCAAGGCTGCATCCAAAATCAGTCCATCAGTTATCTGTAGATCATTTTTGGCGCAGTGGCTACATCATGCTGAGGGTGGATGAGTGGTTTTCACTTGTCATGCTGCACACTTTAGTCTGGAAATTGGCTGAATTTACAGTATTATACTATCACTACAAAAAAAAAAAAAAAAAGCCTGGCACCTGTCCTGGAGAAAGTGGGTTATTATTATTGTTCATTGCTTCTTTCACAAACTCTGCAAAGTTAAAAGCACACAATTATATTGAATGTCGTCGTCTTTGTTGTTTAATCCATTATGTACAGTAGGTTACATTACCGCCAACTATAGGTCTCATTCTCTCTCCTCTTCACGGCCTCTTAAGGCCGATATTCCAGACTTCCTTAAAAATGTCTACTGCTTCCTTCCCTGATCTTGTCTTGTCTGGTCATGAACTCTCTTTCTGCTTTTTATACGTCACTTTCTCACACCATATCTTCTCAACAATTTCCTTCTATCTAACGCTCCACATCTTTAGTTGGAGTTCTAGGTTGCATCACCACCTATAGATCTCTCTCTCTCTCTCTCTCTCCCCTCAGCTTCCCTGTCCTTTAAAGCAGACATTCCAGTCTAGTTTTTCTCAAAACGACATTAAATGCTTCCTTCCCTGATCAGTGACTCCCCATTGTAAAAGACTTTTAACATTGCCTTTTACTCTCCTCTAGTTCTTAGAGCTTTGACGTCATATCTAGCCTCTCCTGCGATATATTTCCTGCACGAGAGTAATACATGCTCGATATTCTCACCTTTATGGCATCATCTCAGTCAGAATGTAAAAGACTTTTAACAAAGTAAAAGACTTTGTTTGCTGTAGCATTACAGTTTCACTGGAACTAAGCAGCTCAAACCTGTTTCAGCATGACATTACCCCCATGCACAAACCCAGACATATATTTCCACATATCTAATCCTTTTTGGCTTAAAGTGCTGTTAGTCCCCGACTTACGAACATACGAGTTATGAATTTCCGAAGGTTCGAACAGACCGTGGAAATAAGTCACAGAAATAGGCTCGCATGTATTGAACAAAAAATAGAAACCAGATACCAATATTTACAATTATCTACAATATTTTCTGTGTGTAAGTGAATGTATAAAATGTCCAAAGTCCTGTATATTGTATGTGTGTGTGCTGGGGCGGGGAGGTGCTGGAGAAATGAGTCGGTCTCACCGGTTTCACTGAATTGGAGCATGATGATAGAAAACGTCTGTCTTGTAAAGCTGTCCTGATGGTGAATAATCCTAATTTCTGAAAATCCTCAACAAAACAGCGTTCACAGTCCAATACAGTGGAAAACAGCTCTGAGAAAAAATGTCATCTGGGATTCTTCTCGTGATTTAAAGGCGCAGAGACAACACTGTTACATTTAACATGTGAAATTCTTTTCCATAGGCGCAGTTACGTTTTTTGAGTGTGGGGAAAGGGGACAGAGATTTTGTCGAGTGGATTGGTATGCTTTACATTGTATATTCGTGTCAAAGGCGCATAAGTCTCACTTTGTCTGACTTAAGAACAAATCAGACTTGCAGACTGTAATCTTCTTTTTTTTTTTTTTCAGATTTGCCCAGTATCGAGGCTCCACGGCAGGAGAAACCAGACGACAGGAGAAAAGGAGGAACCGGGAACCCTCTCAGAGACTTTATGTTGAAGAACCCAGATGATTCTGCTCATAATTCGCCCTCTGTTGCACCTAGAGATGTGGATCCTTCGTCCCCTGGTGGCTCTGGTGTACCTAGGAGCCCTTTCCCTGACTGGACACCATTCTCGAGGGTGAGACACATACTTATGAGTTTTAACTTTGGAAGCTGAATCAGGAGCTGCAGTCGGTGCAGGAGTCGGTCTAACTGTAGTGATATAGTTTCAAATAATGATGTTCTGTAACAGGCTTTAAAAGAAGGATGCTAAGGTTTATTAGAGCTGAATGTTATTTCAGTTTAAGGACACATGGAGTGAGCGAACAAGACAACGCGAGGAAGAAAGGAAGGAGGACGGAGGTGAGTGACGTCACTACACGGCTCATGATCTGCTTCGAATGTTTCTCACTGCATCACTTAAAACTCTTAAGATTTAAATCAAGATACACTGATGAACAGACAAATACATCACCACCTGGATTTAACTAGGTAAATATTTAAGAGCCTTCTATTAGATAATTACTGCAGTGATTTATTATGTTTCAGCTGCTAATGAACGGTGAAGGGATCCTCATTTGTCTAGACATTTTGTTTAAATTTTTGTAGTTTTGTCTCATTTTTCTCAATTTAAGCCAGAACACATGTGTATACAAAGCCATAAAGTCATATGCCCCTTTATCGGACCAAACTGTCCAGTGTAGAGTGTGCTCTGTTTTATATTCTTCTTAATATTCTTGTGTATAATCAAGAGAATATAGAAAGTTTTTAAAGTCCATGCAGCTGCTGTGACGTGTGTTTTAGTGTACTCGGAGCTTGCGCATGATGTGGGGGCTTGATTTTTGGCTGTACGCTGTCTCAGATCTCCCGCTCCATGATATGAGGGTTTACAGGGAAATACATTTGGAATCGAGTCTCTCTGTTTAGATTTTTTTCCATTTTTTTTTTTGTCCCCCCAGATCTAGATTCTCAGGTGTCTTCAGGAGGACTGGACCAGATCTTAACGCCGGCTCCCTCACAGCCAAGAACGCACTCCTTCTTCAAGTCTGTAACTGTTACCAAAGTGGTTAAACCTGATGGAGTGAGTGATCCCGTTTGTCCTTGTCCTCCCACTAGCTAGCTTTCTTTAATCATACAGCTCTCCATAATCATACAACACCCATGGAGTCACAAACAGAAACAGATGTCAGATGGAGTCACAGACAGAGTAGACACATGACCCTATTATGATGTGTGACGTGTCAGTGTTTCATAAACTAATCGTATGAACAGTGCTAAACTGTTATAAGAAGAATAACACTCGAGACCAGGGCTGTTGAAATCCAGTACTGGAGGGTCAGTGTTCAGTACAGTTAGTAAACACACTCACTGAACCTGGTGATGAACAGATCAGCTGAATAATTAAATGTGTGGCTTGGATTCTAGCGGCCCTGCTCTAGACTGTGCTGTTAAAGGAAAATAAATGTCTTCAGAGTGGAAACAGATTATTTCTATAAAACTGTTCGGTCTGGAGTGTGTGTTATTACTCACGTCAATGTCATTCCATTGGACTGACCATGAATGTGTACTAAACCATCCTTTATGTTTTGTGTGTGTGTGTGTGTGTGTGTGTGTGTGTGTGTGTGCATCTATACAGACAGTAGAAGAGAGACGTACAGTCAGAGATGGCCAGGGTAATGAAGAGACCACAGTGATCCGCTCAGGAGGTCCTGGTGCTCCTGAAGGTCCACGGGATGAAGCTGCTTCTCTCACACCAGGTCACGAGAGCAACAATAAATAATATTTAATTATATAAATAATCACGAATCTCTTATTTGTGGTAAAAACGGTGTTTTATCTGTTTTTAAACCATGCTTGGTGTTTGTTCTAAGGTGGGTCCGGCCAGTCCTCCATGTTCTCCAGGTTCTTTGGTCGCTTCGGAAGGTGAAAACAGATGGGACTGGAGGAGAGAGAGAGACATAAGAACAGACCAGAACCGGATTAAAGGCCGTGGCAAACTGCTGATTATTCATCTTTAAAATATATTTCTCAAACATTGTTCAGTGTAAGAGGGTGTGTGTCTATAGGTGTTAAGATTTACAGAATGTAAATAAAAGATATTATATTTTATGAACGGTTTTGCAGGAGTCATGCTGTTTACTGTGAACTTTTACAAATGAATGTTTAAGAAACAAGAAATAAAATGTAAACGATTTTCCCCTTTTGTTTTCAAAACAAACAGTGTAGAGCCTTTGATTAGATAATTACTTCAGTGATTAATATGTTTCAGCTGGAGCAAGTCTTTAAGGCTAACTGATGCAGTGAGGAGTTTCTCATTTCAGTTTCAGAGTCAAATTATTGTCCTGCACCGAGCAAAGAAAACAACTAGAGAGATAAAGCTGAAATCACTGGAATGGGGGTATGAACTGCCCCTCACTGTATTTATTATTATTTTGAATCGGCATGGCACAGTAAAAATGAGAGTGAAAGTAAAAGCATTTCCACACACTAATGTGATGAGAACGCACAGGATTAGGACTAAACAGCTGTGTGTCCATAAGAAAACCACTTGTTAGTGTGACTTACCGGAAAACAAGGCTTCAGTTTGCATAAAGATTGGACTTTGGAGCGATGGAAAAGGTCATGTGACCTGATGAGTTCAGATTGATCCTATTCCAGACTGATGGGCGCATCAGGGTAAGAAGGGAAGAACATGAAGCGATGCACCCATCGTGCATAGTGTCCACTGTACAAGCCTCTGTTTCTGATGATTCTCACTCAAGTGATTTAGACCCTTTCTTGAAGCAGTTTGATATATATTTTTTAAATTAAACCTCACCCAACATATTACTGATGATTGTTTGCGTAAATGACCACAAACACCACTGCAAGCTGATTTATAAAGGTTAAAACAATAATACTCCTTTCACACCAACTTAACCGAATATATTGGCCTTTGTGGTTTTTAACACACGAGTGAAATAAAACATGTGCAGTGTATTTGGTTAGTGAGGCCGTTCTTTCTCTCTTGTGAGATTAACTAATGATTTTTTCTTTAATGTAATAATATAAAGGCGTTTATTTTCTCTTCCTGTGGGCCGATTGTGATGAAACAATATTCATTCAGTAGTTTTTATGTGATTTTGCACAGACAGACACATTTCCAAAAAGCATCCTGATGTGTTCTATTAACCACAAATGATTTTTCCGCAAATATCTTTAACGTAGAGATACGCCGACTTTAGAGTTTTATTATATGTATAGAAGATAATTCCTGCACAGCAAACTCACACAGGAATTAATTATAATTTATTTTTTTACATTTCTGTAGCCCCAAAAGAAAGTTTAAAATTTTGCAGGATAAATTATAAAAAAAAAAAAAAATAATTAAACATCTGTAAATCTCTCTATGTAAGGTTCAATGAAGAAAAAAATCCTTTAAATAATTTTTGTCTTATCAAAATGCTTTGCTTTATTACTTTAATATAACTCAATAAAATATTTAACCAACACACACACCCACACTGATAAGGCATTCTATACTGTATTCAAGTATTGAAATTATGATGACGACTTCAAGTCAAACCGGTACTTTTGATTGTACAGAATAACAGAGTTCTGAGAGTAAAAACTCCTTTTATTCCCCTATATAATCCACTGATACACTAATGCACTTATCACAGTGGTTCACTAGTGCACCTGGATTCATGATCTGTCTCATTATTGTCTGAAACGCCGGCCTCCCAGGAACTCCTTTAATGCATGAATTTACATGTGGAGCATTAAAGGAGTTCCTGGGAGGCCAGGACTGTAACGGGGACGTAACAATAACTGAGCTAAGGAATTAATTATATTTCATTCGAGTTAAGTTCCTGTAACATGCAGGTGGCGTTGTGTGTACAGTTCCCACAGACAGATGTGTCTCTTCCGCAAGTTGGTGACAAATAATCGGTGGAATTTCAAGGATCAGGAGTTCCACTCGCTGAATGTTCATGTTTAACGACTGCAGTGAGCTCCGAGCCGGAGTTCAAGCGGATAAGAATGTCATCACCATACTTCGCTCCAAGTCTTCTGTTAATGTCAATCACTTTATCGCCTTCATTCACCAGAAATTTCATCAAAGGTCCTGGTTTGACTTGAACATTCCTCGTACATCATCTGTGAGTGTATTTGTTTTATCTCTGCTATCTGGGTTTCATCTGCAGTGATCTCATTTTATGGCATGAAATTGTTATTGCATGCAGTTTGGTTTGTCTCTCTCACACACACACACACGCACTGTGGCACATGGTACATCTTGAATGTGCAGGGTATTAGACTGGGCTGACATTAAGTGCTGATTGAGCTTATTTCATTCGAGCTGTGTGTGAGCCGTGATCACATACTCCGTAAGTAAAATCTCGAAACCCGTGAAAGTGAATGCCTGGAGAAACATGGACAAAGTGTTAAAGAGATGCAGAATCAGGAGTCGTCTGGTTAGAGAATGTTTTGCTGAGTTTCTTGGGGTGTACATACTAATAGTAAGTCTGTTTATTCTCTTATACACACGTGTGTGCATTATTTTTCGAGTCTACTTGTTTCAATTATTCATTTTCTCATGTTTCTAAGCAAAGCAGAATTTCATGTTAGACGTGAATGAGACTTGAACATTGCAGAACTACTGAGTCTCAAATCGTCCTTCTTTAAAACACTGTTGTGGGATTTATTTGTGACCTGAACGCGTCTTCATTAAGAGACACAGGTTACTTTAGGGACTTTGAGCTTTCAGGCACAGTGAGAGCGTAGAGGGAAACAGGAAAAGGTTATCAACCTGAAAATCTCTGAATCACACTTTCAGATTAATGATTAACCATCACGGTGTGGCGTTATAGTTTTATATAAATGTTAAAATATTTAATAGAAGCAAGCATGACAGATCTGATGAACAAATACTCATTTTATTAGAAAAAGGTTCTTAAAAAGAAGGCTACTTCTATCTGCTGATAGTTTCTTTCATTTCATCTTTTGGAAAATTGTATCTACAATGTTTGATTGATACGATAAGGAATTGGAAATACACTTCAGTGTTGTAGGAACGATAGGATCAGTCTGGAAATACATCACCTCTGATGGTCTCCAGTGATTTATCTATATCTGTTATCAAATATCTAATCAGCCGATTACATGGAATTGACTCGATGCATTTCGACACATAGACACGGACAGGAGGAGCTGCTGAAGTCCAAACTGAGCGTTGAAGGAAGGTGATTTAAGTCACTTTAAAAGTGGCATGGTTGTTGGTGCCAGACGGGTCGGTCTGAGTATTTCCGAACCTGTAGATCTACTGGGATTTTCACTCACAACCGTCTCTAGTGTTTATAGAGAATAGTCTGAACAAGAGAAAATGTCCAGTGAGAGCACATCTCTGGGTGAAAAAACACCTTGTTTGATACTGAAGATCAGAGTAGAATGGCCAGACTGGTTCGAGCTGATAGAAAGGCAACAGCAACTCAAATAACATCTCACTAAAACCATGCGGAAGAACATCTCTGAACACAACACGTTGAACCTTCAGGCAGATTGGTTAGAGCAGCAGGAGACCACGCGGGGTGTCTCTCCTGAACAGCTAATAACAGGAAACCAAGGCTTGGGCTCAGCAAAACTGGACAACAGAAGGAGTTATTTGTCTGATGATTCTCGATTTCTGTTGAGACATTCGGATGTTAGAGTCAGAATTTTCCGTAAACAACATGAAAGCATGCATGTGCCTTTGAACAACAGTTCTGGCTAGTGGCGGTGATGTAATGGTGTTTAAATGCCACAGCCTAACTGAGTATCGTCGCTGACGGTGTCCATCCCTTTATGTCCAGCAGGATAACTCGTCATGTCACGAAGCTAAAAGCATCTCAAACTGGTTTCTTGAGCATGACAGTGAGGTCACTGGACTCAAACGGTAGAGAGAATCCTTTAGGATGTGCTGGTGGTGGTGGTGGTTGGGGAGATTCGCATCATGGGATGTTCAGCCGACAAATCTGCAGCAACTGCTGTCATGTCAATATGGACCAAAATCTCTAGTGAACAGTTCCAGCACCTTGTTGAAAAAATGAAGGCAGTTCTTAAGGCAAAAACAGTTAAACTTAGTACTAGCAAGGTGTACCTAATGAAGTAGCCGGTGAGTGTATAGGAACATGTATGACATGCCTGAGTCCTGGAGCTTCAATATTATTTGATCTGTGCATCGGGTATGCTGAAGACACAGTGTCTCTCTAAGGTGTTTTGTTTTCTAATGTTTTCCAGAGACAGTGTGTGACTCTAAAACCAGATGGTATAATTTTGTATAAAATAGTGTTCAGTCAGGTGCTGGACCTCCGAGATTGTTTTTATTCTCATCAAACAAAATGATCAAAATGAGGGCAAGGGTTCCCTCTTTCTTACAACATCACAGAATCCTCATTTGCATTTTCTAAAAATACAGTAGGATTTTTATTTTACAAGGCCCTCCTCTGTGACGTACTCGCACTGGACACATATCAGGAACCGGATGCGATACAGTAATAAACTTGGTTTTAAAATGGAGCTTATTGAACCAGGAATGAGAAAATATTCTAAACTCAAATCATCCAAAATGTGACTTAATATCTGATCTCTTGTAACGGGTCGAATATTTTTCCATTTAGTTTATAAAACACATTGATAATAAAGCATTTTTACATTTTGCTTCGTTGTACTGAAGCAAGCTTAAGATTCATGTTTACGTGAATTCATTTCATTTTCAGTTCTCCTTTCTTTCTCAGTTCAGTTCAGTTCAGTTCAGAAGAGCTTTATTGGCATGAATGTTAGCCAAAATATTACATTGTTGCCAGAGCAATTATAAAACATTCATTACATTATAAATGACATCAATCTAAGTTTATAAACCTATATAAACATTATAAACATATTAGATATGAAAGAATATTATATTAGGTATCCAGGAGCTGCTGATCCAGTAACAGCGCTAACTCATTGAGGTAAATATTGAACAGAATTGGACTCAAGCTGCAGCCCTGTCTCACCCCACGCCCTTGAGTGAAGTATTCTGTCCTTTTGTTGCCGAGTTTTATGCTGCATTTGTTGTTTAAGATAGATGGACTTGATAATGTCATATACTTTACCCCCTACACCACTTGTTAAAATAATCCTGTGTGCCAAATCGAATCAAATGCTTTTTTAAAGTCTACAAAACATGCAAAAATTTTTGTATTGCTTTTTTGGTGATCATGTTGGTTGATCGGTGTGTGTAGGGTGTAAATATGATCAGTGGTGCTCTCTCTTTCTCTTTAAATGACTAAACCTCTGCATGTCGTCTCACTGTAGCTGTTTGGCTGCGGCTCAGTTGCTCAGGTCACGACTTCGGAAAACACCAAAGGAGAATATTTATCCATCAATCTGGGATTTGCTCTGGGCACGACATTTGGTATCTATGTGTCCAAAGGAGTCTCAGGTAAGCGTCATGTTCAAACAAACAAACAAACAAAAACATACTCATTACCATGCACATTTAATCAAGTATAGCTAATTAAGTAATTTCCTTTATTTTTTCCTTCTTCTCCTTTTCCTTCCAAACATTTCTTCCTTCCTTATCTTCTCCTTCTTTGTCTTTTGGCAGTTCCCTTTCAGTGGTGGCCACAGCGAATCATCTGCCTCCTCTGCTTCCTCTTCTCTGACCCCAACTAACTTCATGTCCTCTCTCACTGCATCCATAAATCTCCTCTTTGGTCTTCCTCTAGACCACCTGCCTGGCAGTTCCAACCTCAGCATCCTTCTACTAATATGCTCACAATCTCTCCTCTGA
>JAQMYL010000021.1:14741041-14753803 GCA_030014365.1 Clarias pachynema | reverse complement strand
TTTGTTAAAAGTGGTCACCATTGGCCTCCACGGTCCCGAGTTCCTGGATGGATGGATGGAAATTATAATTTAGGAGATGTGCAAACTCTACTGTGAAACTAAAATGTGGTTAAAACAACTTAAGCACATATTGTTTTCTGTTCTAACAGTTTGATTTAATAAACTACACATATGTTCACTACTTATTGTTTGAGTGTTTTGACATCAAAATCATCATTCAATACATTTCTGGCAAAGACGCAAGCTGGAGTAGAGCATTTCTCTATAAAACTGTGCAAAACTGTTATCACCATTTTTGCTATGTGCTACGATTTACATTTATATCAAATAATTGTCGTATATAAAGTAAAAGTAACCTCCAGAGCTTCACTCCCCTGCCCTCGCTGCCAATTTAAACCCGGTAAACATTTAAAGTAGTTCAACAAACTGCATGGTGTCAAGCTTGGCTATAGAACTGGGTTATAAAAATAATCTTTAGAGGGATAATGTTTTCCAGCGTGGATTCCAAATTCAAGAGGTGCACACAGTGACGTTTAGTGAATATGAAGGCGCAGTGTTGCACGGTGGTGTAATGTCTCGCACCTCCCGGGTCATAGGTTAATTTCCCACATCAGGTCTGTGTGCATGGAGTTTGAAAGTTCTACCCGTGCTTGGTGAGGTCCCTCTGGGTACTCCGGTTTCTTCCCACAATCCAAGGACATGCAGATTAATCTAATTGCCGTTCCCGAATTGCCTGTAGTGTGTGAATGTGTGTGTGTGTACATATCTGGGATAGGTTTTGTCCTATAGAGAATGAATGAGAAAGATTAATATGAAGGATATAAAAGACAGAAGGCAGCAGCTGTGTGGACTTTATTAGGAATGAAGCGCAGATATGTGCAATGAAAAGCAATAGACATATTTATTATGCTAGTGGATAATAAATATTATGGGGTAATATACAGTACATATGGGTATTCTGCAAACTAATTGAAGCTCAAGTCCTGGTGTTTTGTTGGTTAAGGGCCTGAGTGATGTGTAGGAAGAAACTCATCCACTCTGTGTTAGCCTTCATGGAGCAGGATCACCATGATTGCAACAAAGAGAAAAGTACTGTATGTTGTTTAGGTGGCTGAGATCCTTTCATCTCCCTGATGTTGGTCAATCACAGCTTGCTGTAGATGGAGTGCAGGTCAGGAAGCTCAGTGCGCATGGTGGACTCAGGTGAGCATCACTCTCTGTAGAGCCACAGGTCCTGCTTGGTGCTGTTCACAAACCAGGCTGTGATGTGTGCTCTGGATCAGGACGCTCCTGACGGTGGAGGTGTAAAAGGGCCCTAGCACCCTTGAGGGCAGTTTAAAGTCCTTCAGATGTCTCAGGTGGTAAAGATGATGACACACCACCTTGTTAAGTGAGTGGTAAATCCTCTCCTGAATTCTGCTGAAGTCCATTATCAACTCATTTGTCTTGTGCTGATGGTGGGGGAGAGTAAGATACAATTTATAAGAGTTCTTACAATTTATAAGAATTCCACCAAGTGAGAGTGTTGCTGTTAGATGTCATGTGAAAAAGAAAAAAAAATCTTTGACTCCACAATGGTGCTCATGAGGTCAGATGCCATCTCAACTGCTCTTTGTTTTGTTGTTGTTGTTTTGCAATTTCTCTTTCTTTCACATTTTTTTCACCATGTCATGGGTATAACCAGATACAACACAAATACACTTATTTCATCATTTTTAATAATGAACCCATGCTGGTCAAACAACATTGTGAGGAAAAACAAAATCCTTGACCTGAAGTGGTGGCCCTGAGATAAACAAGCTGGTATCAGGAAAAGGCTGAGCCCACCTCTGCCCATACCCCTGCCCATGTCCAGATAAAATGGGAGGGATGCATCTGGAAGGGCATCTTGCATAAAACCTGTGCCAAGTTGTGTGCCAATCGGATAGCCTACTGTGGCGATCCCTTCGACGGAAGCAGCAGAAAGACTAATTACAACAATGCATAGATACTGCAATGCCATTCAGACACGTAGCGAAGTAAAAGTGCAGATATTTAAAAGTTTAAACGTATAAAACTACCATACCAGTAAAGTGAAAATATGTGAAATATGTACTTATACATACTGTATATATGCTATCAAAGTAAATGTACTCAGTGACCTCTCATCTCTGTACAGAACTAGTGGTGTTTTCCTGTGTGCTAAGCAATAATAATATCTTGTGTCCATGAATTCACAAATTTAGCCTGTAGAAAGGTAACCACACTATACTGGCCTGGAAATCACCCACTTGGTCAAAGAACCAAGGTTACATACCGTACAGTACATGACCTTATGTTGTACTTTGATAAGTTGTTTATAACCAGGGCGGTCCCCTTACAGAGCTGCTGCTACAGTGTTGATTATGATGGAGAACAATGACCATTCAGTGCTTTTCAGTTTGCAAAGATCAAACATGAGGCTGATCCTTATTCAGATTCTTACAAGTGCTAATACTACTCTTATATGAGAATAATAATCAGTTGCATCCTGATGCTGTTTCTATTGTGGACATAGAAAGTACCAGTATTGCTCTTTGAAGTTTAGACTTAACTCAATCTATCAATTAATCAACCAATTACTAATACTCTTACTTTTGCCTAAGGTTGTTTAAAAGCCTCATTACTGAAAACTTAAGGATGAGAATAAGTCAAAATGCTCATGTGATTTTCTACTGAGCATTACAATTACTCAGAAGTCTGTGGCTGCCGCACATTTCACACATTTTGAGGGACCTGGTGAAGGTGGATACTGCTTCACAAACATCGCTTACTGCCATCCTGGAGGTAGTCATAGCTTGGTATTTAATGAAAGGAGACCTTTTTTTTCTTTTAAGCTTGCATTCAATTACGCAAGTGAGATTGATTCCTTTAATCGATGGGCTAACCCCATCTTTAGACCACAAGGCAATTTTATGGGGCTCCTCAAAGCACACAAACAGTTTGTCAGTCACTACCTAGCTGGCTGGCCAGTGTACAGGCTGATCACTCAACATTTATGGCAGTAATGCTGGATTCAGCCACAAAAGCACCGTCACTGTCTGCTGGCTGATAATGCATTCAATTTGCTGCTTCATATGTCCATAATAATGATGAGCAAAAAAAGCTGTCTTAATTCAAAGCAACTTTACGTGCATGCCTTCTACTGCTCCATGTGACAAATGGGTTGGAAACATTCCACACCTTTGAGAAATGACCTTTCCAGTTCTATGTGCTTTCCGAGACCAACCATCAATCTGTCCCTAGTATGTGGACAAGGCTGTGATGTGCGTCTAAGGTCAGACTGCTGACTTTGCAAAACCTCTGTTCACAGTATAAGATAAAGAGGGTTCCATATCATACTGAGAAAACTTGCTTGGTATAGACAGCATGAACAGAGACCAGACTTTTATCTCTGTTTGTTCAGAGCAATCCCGGCTACATAATCCGTTCCAGCTTTAACAGTGACAGTGCTGGAACAGCATGCAGATTCACCCGGTCCTGCTGTAGGTTTTCAACATTAGCTGAACTTCCTCATTGTGAATTCACAACTGTGAATTTGCTGTGAGACAGCTTATCTCCTGTCTGACTGTTACAGCCCTGTAGGTGTGCATCTGCCCTTTTCCAGAGTTTGCTTACCCATCTCATTTTAATCCTATTTTATTATGTGTGTCCCCCTGAGGGGTTCCTGAAAATATTGCCGCTCCAGCTCATGGAGTTTTTATTTAGAAGATGTTGGTATCTTGGTATCAAGCTTGTCTTTCTTTCATGTGCATATGCTTCCGTAACCTCCTCTTGGGCAGTAATTCAGACTCAGCGACTTAAGTACAAAAGTGATTACATGGGGGACAGTTGTCTGTATTCACAGCGAGGTTAAACACATGGTTCTGTCGAGTTCTGGGAGTTACACAATGATACATAATCTTATCGTGGTTCCATCAAAGTGTCAGTAGTACTGCACAAAAGACTGCTAACTGGACAAACTCTCCATGATGTCACCCAGAGGTTTACTAAAGAGGTCTGGTTGTCATCATCTGTGACCACTCCTACATTTCTTATGGCAAAAAAAACTACAATGATTCATATTAACTGGTTAGCTAAAGTGATGCCAAATCTGCCATGGCTATAATTATGCATAATTTTATGGCTTAATATAATTTTAAATAATGAGTTACATAAAAATTCACCCCTGGACAATTGTCATGGATGGGAAATCTAGCTATGGAGACCAAAACTGTTTTTGTACGAGCCTGCAAACATGTTTATTTCTGTTGGGTATTTGGACATTTTAACATGGGTGTCTATAAGAATTGGCTCCCTCCTGAACCAGCAGTCCTAGTGGTCATTCGAAGAACTGCACATTTTGGCACTTTTTTCAGAACCGCAAGTTGCACTTTGCACTCGACTTATTACTGCTTCTCACTCAGGCTGATTATAGAGTGCAAGAGAAATTGGACATACCTGGAGGATAGTTGCGCAGACCTAGGCACAAATCAGTACTAAATCTTTACTACACACATATAATTCAATTCTCAATACGGCCACTTCAGATTGATTTTTTTCGGCCCCAGAGCTTCCATGTGTGAAATAAGGTGCTCTGTCTTTCTTATCACTTACTCCCCTTATATGGAAATATTGGAATTGTATGTATTTCAGAACCACTGGAAGGTAAAAACCTTTCACATATATGGTCACGGACCAGTTGTTTGTTCGCTTTTTGCTTTAAATCTGGTATGCACAGAATACAAAGAGGCAGCTGATTTAGGAAGGAATTCAGTTCCAGGATGGAGATCTAGGATGCTGTCTTTTATTGGAAATTATATAACCAGGTCAGGTGTATCAAGTACTCCCTTGGATGTATCTCAGTCAATAGGTCTAATTCATTTTGGTCTGGTTCAGCTGTGATGCAACGAAACTGTAAACCATCAGTTGCAACTGATCTGAATTTTTTCAACCCCCAAGGCATTAACTGCAGAGATGTAAGCCATTCCACTTATTTTGAAAGCTGTCAGGGGAATTCTCCATTGCCTATTGTGAATTGAGGTTTTGTGGTTTGGCCAGACTTCAGCAATCTGATCTTCTGGCTGCAGAACCTTTGTCGCAGATGCTACATCCGGCACAACCCCTTTTCTTCACCACTGCAGCTTCTGAAACACATTTTTTTTTCTCACAAGGCAGGTTAATGGTCCCTTTAGTGATGGCAGCCCTGTGGTTTCCACATCTGTCACTGCAGGCCATTACGTCTGCTCTTAAACCAGGTCGCAGGTTCTCTGTACACTTGAATGCATATAAGTGCTCCTTCATGTAACTGGAATATGATGAGAAATCTCAGCCTGGCTCCTCATTAGGCAACCAATCCATTTCATTAGCTGCAGGATTTTTTCTTTTTTTTTTTTTTTTAGTTTTTAACGTTTTATTATTAGTAGCTTTCAGCACATGTCCTGAAGTTAAACTCAGAATGTTCTGTTGGTTATGTATACCTAGTGAAAGTGCATGTACTGTAGATCTGTCTCTCTATGCGAGGCAGCTGTTACATTATCTCTAGCAGCGCTTGAATTTGGCCCGGATCCTCTACCCTGCATTTCAATAATGTAAGAGCACTTCTTCTCTCTGTTGGCTGCTGTTCGACTGCAGCTCAGAGAAACTTGTCTTTCTTTTATCCCATAACTTCTGAATGGCACAATAATTGTCATTGTTCTATTCTTGCCATTATAAATAATTAAAGCATCACAATGCAGGGTTTCTGTTAGACTAAAAAAAAGTACTAAGTTTGTTTGTTGATTTCTGATTTTTTTTAATAAATGGAAGTGACACAAATCTAATTCATGGCCAATATGTCTTTGCAGCATTGGTATGATTATTATCTGCAGTGGAACCAGTCAGAATATCCAGGAGTGAAGAATCTTCGATTCACCACTGACCAAGTTTGGACCCCAGACATCCTGCTTTACAACAGGTACAGTACCGCCTTACTGTTCTCACATTTTGCAACAATCAAGCTGGATCTGTCTGGTCATAGAGTCAAAAAGACATCTGCAGTATTCTGGTGTAAATCGCTCACATGCATGTTTGATCGCTTCCTGAAGATTGTGTACAGGAATTGGCCACAGAAGTTCGCAATTCACTTGAGAGTTCTCAGAACCGTCTCCAGAAAGTAAAAGTCCTGTTGTATATTTGTTCCATCCATTAACCAAAACAGCTGACTGTAATTAGCACAAACATTCAGCCAGATAGGCGAGAACTAATTAGTGACATCACCTGTTTAATGCACAGGAAGAACCATAATACATGCCATATGTTGTCTTATTACTTTTAGCCATGATTGTAAATTATAACGGCATATGATTTTGCTTTGGTTAAATGGCATTGAGATGAAATAGTTGATCAGCAAAGGCCAGTGAACTGAAAACCTCAGGCAGGGGCAGATCAACACCGTGACAAGGGGGGGGGGGCATTAACCCCAACCAACCCCCACCCCAATATTTCAGTTCCTAACACTGGGAATGTAAAAACAAAACCACAGCTACGGCCATTAGCGGTCTAAGATTGAAACAAACAGGAGCTCTTTCAAAGCCAGAATTTCTCCTTATGAAGATGTAAAGGACTACCCTCAGTTATATGTAAAATTAGCTAAACGTGATTTGATAATGACTATGTAAAGTTAAATAGAGTTCATCACAAAAAGTCTGCACATAAACGTTACGGCCTCTTTACTGCCATACTGGGAATATATCAACCATGATGGGATTAAATATCTAAAGGTGACTTGGAAAGGGGATGGCACACTGGCTTAGTGGTTAGTGGTGTCGTCTTGCACTTCCAGGGTCTGGGTTCGATTCCTACCTCGGGGTCTGTATGCATGGAGTTTGTGTGTTCTCCCTAGACATATTCTCATCAGGTGTATGTGCTCCAGTCCACTTACCTGCCCGTCACTCCCTTTACACACAATCACTTTCTGTGTTACATCTTTATTGATCTAATAGTTTTATGTATAAACCACATTTCCCACCGTGTATGTTAATGAAATATGTGGATTTTACCCATGAGAGCCTTTCATTTCTTCCATGCTGTAGGTCACAGTAGTTAAATTGAAATGAGGAAATGAAAGTAAAATATGGTTTAAAATAATGGTATTTATTTTCAGCCAGGAAAGGCTGAAGTCTCTGCAGAAGGAAGATATGAGGAGAAATAAGTAGGCAGGAGAGAGAGAGAGAGAGAGAGAGAGAGAGAAGGACAAAAAGGAATGAAATAAGGCAATAGAAGATAAAGAAGTAGAAATGAGTGTGAGAGATGAAGATGAGGGTGCAGCTGAAGCAGAGCGAGGGACAGAAGGGGTGATGGTGGACATAGATGATCTTTATGTAGTTCCACTTGGACCTCATGGTATGATTTTATTCTCATGCTAAGTAAAATAACATTGTAAATTTTAGATTAAATGATAGATAAATCAGTAAACAATACATGCATGCTATGATTATTCTCCCCGTGCTTGGTGGGTTTCCCCCGGGTACTCTGGTTTCCTCCCACAGTCCAAAGATATGCAGGTTAGGCTAATTGGGGTTCTCAAATTGCCTGTAGTGTGTGAATGGGTGTGTGAGTGTGTGTATGTGTGTGTGCCCTGCGATGGATTGGCATCCTATCCTCATTTTAATTGATTTTGCACTCAAGCTTTTATTTCCTTTCATCCTTACATTTCTAGTTAAAAAATTTACTACTTGACAAAACAGTGTTTAGGAACAGGTTCAGACCGCAGCCTTAACCCTGACTTTATATTGTGTTTTATTCATAAATTGGTAAGTGCCATGCATTTTTTTCCCAAATAGCAATCAAAGTACAAGTCTTGGCACATTATAACCCGTGCAAATGCCATTCCAGGGGTGCTGAGTTCACTGAAAACTACACTGCATCTCTCAGTTGCCTAGATCCATAAAAAAATACTGCCCATGTTGTTTAACTGCAGAAGAAAAAGCGCTTAAGTACATTAACACTTCCAGCCCAGCTGTTAGAAGCCTATAGACGGTTTCTCTCTGGATACTGTAGCATTGCCAAAAATATCAAAAGCATTCCCTCTTAACGTAGTGAATTAATCTCAAACTTTATTGGTTAGTAGAGAGCAGAGCGGACACAGAGCTGTATACTGTAAATGTAAACACAGTTTTTATTGCAAATTGAATTCTGTTCTCTGATCCCCCGCAGTGCTGATGATGACTTTGACTCAACCTTTAAGACCAACGTGCTGGTGAATTCCAGCGGCTACTGCACCTACCTGCCTCCAGGTGTGTTCATATTGTCCTTATGATTATAGAATATTTCAGGGGTCGTGATGCATTATAGATTTTCTCAAATGATATTTTAAGCTCAAACAAATACTGTTTGGGGTTAAAAAAATAAAATAAATCATGCAGTAAGTTGTGTGTGAAAAACACCTGTGGTGGATTGATTTCTTTGTAAATTACTTTGTGGCATAGTATTACTTTTTTCCCGCAAGCACGCTGCAGAGACTTTGTATGATGTGATCCAAAATCCATTTAAAAAATGGTTTTGATGCAAAATGCATTTAAAGAACACCGTTTTTCGATCTGTTATTCACCAGTACGACAGGCTGCCAAGGAAACCTTTGTTTTATTCAGCAAAAGACCATTGGATTTATGTTTGCTTACAGAATGTCAGATGATTTTAAATAACTGAATCCCAAATGAGTAGCACAGAGTTACAGCACAGCAACACTTGGCAGGCACCCTTATCCAAGTGACCTTGCTCAAGGGCCCAACAGTGGCAACTTGGTGGCACACCACACTACTCTACACCACACCAAAATTCACCACACTATACTATACTACACCACATTACATCACTATACAACACTATACTACCCTGCACCACACCACACTACACCACACCAAACTACATCACACCACTACATTATGTCTCATAACAGCTTTGAGAACTGCTTCAGATTGTGCTTCACCTCTAAAAACTACAAAATAAAAAAGATTTATCAATTAAAGTTTTTTTTTTTAGAGACCAAAATTCTGCCACGCTTTACTTCATTATAAGTTGAGTCATATATACAATCAACACAGAAAATGTATGGTGTAGGATTTGTGTGTAAACAGGATATTTTGTTAAGATAGCAATGTCACAATTATTCAACCCCTATATTATATTGTTGTCTTAAAGCTTTCTGATAGTTTTATGGCCTAAAGTGAAACATAATTAAGCCTTATATTTCAGCTGTGATGCATATACAGAATCAGCCAAAAAAATATATACACACTTCGGAAAAAGAAAAACTTTAATAAATATTTAAATACTTAATGTATTGCTATACATTATACATTGATATATGATAATATTATGATAATGATATGATATGATAATGGTATTAATATTATATTAATATAATATACATATATAAGTGAGTTGCAATTATTCATCACACCTGAAGGGCCTTGAGTACGAGAAGATTTCCAAAAAACTGAACATTCCAAGAGACACAATTGGGAGCATTAGCTTTTTAAATAAAATGCATCATTATTATTATTATTATTATTATTATTATAAGGAAGTTTAAAACTTGTTAACTTATTAAAAGCCCAACATTTTCTCAAGGGCCTGTACTAACGACAATTGAGGTGAGGGGAGTTTGATATTTCTGATTGCAACTGTAATTGATAAACTCCCTTCTCATTTTAGGGGAACACTATGAAGGAAAGTGGATCAGTCAGTAATGCACATCTGTACCTTTCTCTATAAAGAAAGTGAAGCTCAAATGTTTTTTTCTGTTGACGTTTTAGGTTCAAGTTTAGATTCTTTCACACAACCACCACTCTACTAAACTGAACCACTTAAACAATCTACGCCTTATTACCTGCAATCATACACGCGCGCACACCCACAGTGCAAAATTAAAAAGTCTAATTATAGGTGAACATATCTAATATTCCTTGTAATGAGATTATGATAAAAGAGATTATAAAAATGTCTTACTTTGTTCAGATTATCATTATATCAACCATTTCTATCTAAATAGAAAATAAAAATTATAGCCTAGAAAATCTCACCTGTTTTGAAGCTTATATCTATGCTTTCCTCCTGTCCTTCCAGGAATCAATCAAAAGCATTTGCATTACTGTGTTTTGTGAGTCGGGTTAAATGTGATTTCCTCATTTTAGAAGTGCAGACAGCAAATGAATATAACCTTCATTTTAAAGTGGAAAAAAAAAACGCAGGTCTGAGAGACACCAAATAAAATAGTATTTTTCAGTGTGATTGTTTAAAGCACTTAGAAGTCACACTCTAGTCACTCCTGTTGCTGCTCCATAAATGGTTTGGTTAAGTGTAATTTTATAATATAATATGAAATATTTCATCATTTAGACTATATTACAGTTTTAACATAATATGACTGAGCATAATAAAATTAATTAGTGATTGGTATATAAATAATAATGTAATAAATATTATTATAATACAATAGTATTATATAATAGAACAACATAAAAAATATTGGTAATAAAATGTTTTTTTTTTTTGGCGTGGAGGTGGCACAGTGGCGCTGTGGTTAGCACTGTCACCTTGCACCTCCAAGATCTGCGTTCGATTCCCACCTGGGGTCTGTGTGCATGCAGTTTGCATGTTCTCTTGGTGAGTTTCCCCTGGATACTCCAGTTTCCTCCCAAAGACTGTAGTGTGTAAATGCACATGTGATTGTTGACCAGAGGTCCTACCATGGTTGTGAAAATAGGAACAAATACAATGCCCACCATCAGCCTCCACGGTCCCTAGTAGGACTACAGAGGTTCCTAGATGGATTGTATTAATAGCATTATGCATATCATGTAATCAAATTCAGAAATCAACAGTGTGGTAGCCCAAAATATTTACTCAGGTCAAATCAAATGGTCCAACTTGAATGAGAGCATTTTAAGGAAGAATAAAGGGATGAAATAGGAGCCAATAGCTCTAACTGATCCTGTATTCTGCAGTACACATTTTTGTAGAGCAGTAATATACAGTAATGTACAGTAACAACTAGGACACATTCCTGCAAACCGGACTAAAATTGTGATCCTAGTCACAGCAATAGATCTGGAGGAATCCGCTTAGCTGGGCGATGCAGCTGTGTTTCCAGTTCATGTGCTTTTGTCTATGATTAGCCTCTGATTTTAGGTAGCCAGTTCCCAAGGTAACAGCGATGGCGAGAAATCCATGAGATGCACTAAAGATTCGTGGCTTAGGGTAAGCGCTATGGATAAATCACTGGGTATTGATTTGGATCAAATGTATTTTCCAGTCATTAGAGAAGGCCTAATTGCATCATGTGGAAGAAAATAGTAGAGGAATCATGCGCAACAAGGCATGCACATGACGGGACCACAAATTAATCATATTGGCGCTGTTTGTGATTTCCAATCTTTGTTCCTCTAGTACACTGGGTTTTAGAAAATCCAATATTTGCTGGTTATTTTCTTCAGGAAGCAAGTGCTAAAGATATCGCAGTAATATCTATGGTTTGGCTCAGGTCTGTGCTCACTTTAAAATTTATTTACTTGGCAGACATGTCTGTCCAAAGCAACTGACAGCAAGGGCATATAATTCATGCAGCTGAGGCCTCTCGATCTCTATCCTCGAAGGGTACTTGATGCGGCTGCAAAATATTCACTGCAAATTAGCGTCCAATTTACCGAGAGTTATCTGCATCTCATCATGCAAACTGCACCTGGAGCTGCCTACTAAATAAACTCTGTGAAGTAGACATAGTGGTTAAAAGCACATGTCTGGGCAAATGGTCAACTACTGAGCTGTCAAAAAGCATGGGACTTAAAAAGAAATGCAGAGTAATGAAGGTATTGTGTTGTTACATATAATTCATATTTAATAAGAACTCTTGTTATCTGTGTGGAAGGCATTAATTTGGCTGATATGCCATTAGATTGCTAATTGGTTCCAATGAAAGACAGAAAGCGGTGCAATTAAACCCAGTCAATTTATTGTGGTCGACTGGGGTTTCTATGGCATTCAGAAAATTGGCAGTCACAACAGTACTGTTTAATGCGTTAAACTTCTTTATAAAATTGATGTCTGTCTTCCAGACTTGTCCATGGTTGCCAGATTTGCATTTTGAAAGCAGCCAAAGTGGAAAACGGTGGCATAGTGGTTAGCACTGTCACCTTGCATCTCCAGGGTCCGTGTTTGATACCCATGTCAGGTCTGTGTCCATGGAGTTTGCATGTTCTCCTTGTGATTGGTGGGTTTCCTCCCACCGGTCCAAAGACATGCAGATTAGACTAATTGGCATTCCCAAAATTCCTGTAGTGTGTGAATTTTGACCGGAGGTCCTACCATAGTCGTAAGCTATAACATCTACTGTGGGGCAAAAAAGTATTTAGTCAGCCACCAATTGTGCAAGTTTTCCCACTTAAAAAGATGAGAGAGGCATGTAATTTTAATCATAGGTATACCTCAACTATGAGAGACAAAATAAGAAAAAAAAAAAATCCAGAAATCACACTGTAGGATTTTTAAAGAATTTATTAGTAAATTAAGTATCTGGTCAATAACAAAATTTCATCTCAATACTTTGTTATATACCCTTTGTTGGCAATGACAGAGGTCAAACATTTCTGTAAGTCTTCACAAGGTTTTCATACACCGTTGCCGGTATTTTGGCCCATTCCTCCATGCTGATCTCCTCTAGAGCAGTGATGTTTTGGGGCTGTCGCTGGGCAACACAGACTTTCAACTCCCTCCAAAGATTTTCTA
>JAQMYL010000021.1:14710057-14739681 GCA_030014365.1 Clarias pachynema | reverse complement strand
GGATATGGGAGATATTCAGGTTTAAAAAATGTCCTCTAGAGAGGACAAATTTTAACTGCTGGTAGTCAGGAGGATATCATAGAAACGATTAGCAGACATTATCCATATTTAATAAAAAATCTAGACTAATGTGTAGCCAAAACCTCTTCTTCTACTTCTTATTCAGTATTAGCACAATGACCGGACACTTTGCTCCATCTACCAGCTCAGCTTTCCTTTTCCTTCTGCTTTCTCTGAACTCTCTTTCTGCTATCTAGTCCACATGAATCCACAATCACAGGGAACTGATGATACAAACTGAACGGTAGTGTCTAGTCCACCGCCGGCATCTCAGCAACCACAACATAAGAAGCTTTTTTCATTATTAACTATAACTCTGATGAGATGAAAAATCCTGTATTTTTTTTTTTTTACAGAATTATAAAAAGTTATTATCTGAACACAAAACTGTTGAATGTATTTTTTATGACTAGTCAGTATATTCCATTCTAATATGAACACAGAAACCAAGGAAAAAAATATCAACACCATCATTTTTATCTAGTGGTGTGAAAAACGTCCTCTTACTCTGTGCCACAGAAACAGTGACCTAACTCACCCCAATGCCGAAAAATTATCGTTATCTCTAATGAGCAAGTCAGAGAAGAGGAAAGGGAAAACCTGCAAGGGAGTTAAAGGGAAACTATTATGTGAAATGTACTTTTTAGTCATGTTTAAACATTCAGATGGGTCTTGAGTGTGTGTGTGTGTGTGTGTGTGTGTGTGTGTGTGTGTGCGTGCGTGCGTGTGTGTGTGTGTGTGTGAGTGCATACTTACAATTGTGAGAAAAAAATCCCTGCTTTTTTGTAATTTTTCTATTTTATATTGGAAAAAACTTTTTGATTTTCCCCTAATGTGACCTCATATAAGACAAGCCCCATCCCTAGTTGATTCCTCCGCTCTGCTATGCTCTGAAGGGGCGTGGCTCAGAAGTTGCTAATTTACATAGACACTGAAATGGTGTGTCTGGAGGAGGAGTGAAACAGAGGAGTTTCAGGTTTGAAACCGTTATCTGAGTTGTATTTCAGCTATTTACACACACACACACACACACACACACTTTGGGGGAGCTCTGAGTGTAGTTTTAATTGCTAATACTGTAAGTTTCACCTCACTAATGGTGTTCCCAAGGGCTCGGGTTCTTGGTCTGAGGTTGTTGGCAGTAACAGCAGAATGTGTGTGTTTGCTGGTCCATTTGTATTCCGATGGTAAACCGATTTACATACACACTACATTCTCATGCAGACTTCCTCCTGCTTCACCGGTCGACATCTGACTGATCTAAGAAACTTGGACGGCGTGAAAACTGTCTAAAGCTCATCAATAACAAATCTGAGCCCACACTGATTTCATCCCCAGTCACGTGCCACTGACAAGAATGGTGCATCCAAACAAGCAAACAAAAAGAAAACTAACAAAATCGCAGTTGGAGAATTCACATATATTATAAAAATATATATATTTTTAACTCTGGGACAGACTCAGGAGAGAAAAGCAGGATAAGAAGATACATAAAGAGTACATGAATACTAGCTATAATCTATATCATGTCATGGAAGCTGATTGAAGAAAATAAGAAAACTATACACAATCAGCATTGTGGTAAAGTCTACTGTATAAGTCACTTCTACTGTGTGAAAACTTCGATCGTGGCTACATCCCAGCCAATAGGAGACAGTGGGAAAAACATAACCCCTTAGACTTAATCAACTACACTGGCTCTTGCATGTTTTCTATACAGTACAAAAGCTTGTCTGATTTTTAAATCCCTGACTTCTTCTCCTTTTTTTTTTTTTAAAACCCTTTGATCCTTTTGATCTATCTATTGATCTACCACACCGTCTCCACTGCTTTGTCTCTGTTACTTGAAGCGCTGTCTGTAGGATCTGTTTGCAGTTATTGGCATCTCATTATAGACCAGGAGAAAACTGGATAAAAGATCCAGGTTCGGGTCTATACAGCCTTAAAATCAGCCTGCAGCACATTCTCTGCACTCCTGCATTATGCTCAGATGGCAGGCTATCAGCACGCTCTGCCAGGATGGGTGCATTACTCACATTTAGAGAAGGAGGAGGAGGTAGTGGTCTGGTCTCTGTAGCAGAGACAGCTATACCAAGGTGGAAAAAAAGGTGTGCACTCTTCCCATTCTAGAGCATTGAGCAGTCGAGCCTTCTGCAACAAAACAGCAAAGGAAATTCAATTCAATTAATTCAATTTTATTTATATAGCGATTTTAACAACGGTCATTGTCACGGTCACGGTCATATTGAGTTAGAAAAGTGTGAGGAAATATTAGTGCTGTCAAAAATTTGTCAGTCATAGCCTGTGATTAATCACAATTTAAAAATACTCAAATTTACTTGTATTATAAATGTGCAATGTTGGAATAAAAAAACGCATGACAAACTGGTTAGATGATTATACGGTTTTGTAATATCTCAAGCATTAACTTTAAACAAATGCTAAATTAAAATCTTTTAAACGGGACTGGCACTGCATGCAATGGCTGATGGGGTTTGGCAACTGACCGAAGGACGGGCTCAAACCCAGATGTTCAGAAAAATCCTAGAGCCTTAGCCACCTGAGCCACCACTCCCACAGCTTATGTCTAATGTATTCCTCTAAAAATAGTTCTCCTTGAAGTTAGCTCGAACACACAGCTTTAGTTTTATCCAGACTTTCATCTAAAACCTTATTATAATGAAACTTGTTCATCACACCTGGTGATCTTTCCTTATCTGCGCTTGCATTATCACACATAGCCGGGTAAGCGCTGTGATTATGGGAAGCCATTAGGGTCAAAATTGGTCATATGAATAATTTGCTTTAAAAAACAGTACCGCTATAAAAGTTCTAGATTAATCACATGAGTTAATGCGTTAATATCGCCAGCTCTAATATATATCAATTATAATGATCAGATTGTCCCTTATGAGCGACCCAAGGGCGAAACACACCCTGAGATGGCAACAGGAAGAAACCGTGAGAAGAAAAAGACTCAACAGGGAACCCATCCTCATTTGGTTGATATCAGATAGATATGGCAGGGATTGATCTGTAGTCATACTGTGTGTTAGGAGACTGGAAGTTCAGTATAACAGGAGAGGTGTTTAAGTTAATACGTTCACTTTCGTTATTGGAGGCTGAGGTACAAAACTGTTTCTTGAAATTTCAGTCCTGAACTATTGAGGAACTGCAGTCACAAATCATCAGAACAGCTGTCTGCATCAGCCAGATGAATGACCTCTTCAGTTGAGCTGTAGAGCTTCGGAGCTGTGTGTGTGTGTGTGTGTGTGTGCGTGTGTGTGTGTGTGTGTGTGTGTGCTGCGAGCATGCGATGTTAGAGGAAGGGTTAAGGACTGCGTTCTTAATGCACGGCATCAGTTTTGCAGCTACAGTAGGGCAAGACTCTGTATACATGACATCATTAGTTACAGTTATACATGTACATTACCGCTTGATGTTTATTAAAGAAAAATTGTGTTAGAGATAATTGATAGATGAACGCTTGACTGTTCAAAAAAACTGAAATCTTTAAAGTTGTCTCTCCACTAAATGTTATTCTAAAAAAATGCAGGTTTTGCATGCTGATTCTGTTTTCATCATTGTTATAAATAACAGCATTTTATTTAAAGTGTTTCATTATGGTTGTGTATCACAGACCGTTAAGAATAGTGAAGAGTGAAGAGACACAAAAGACTCCTGTATTATTATTCACTCTTCAGGATTAAGTCCAATCAAAGAGAGTGCACAAATAATGTGATCGTTCTTTTAAGCTTAGAATTATAGTTCAACCACAGTAGTTATGTACTAACCAAAAATAGAAAAGAGTAGCATAATGTAGGACTTCTTTTGGTTCCATTGAAAATGTAGAGTGGATAATTCAGTTTAATTATACGCTGGCCAGGCAAAAAAAAAAAAAAGTCACAAACTCTAATATTTTGTTGGACTACATTTAGCTTTGATTACAGAATTCATTTGCTGTGGCATCGTTTCACTTAGCTTAGGACATTTATTTTGATATTTGATTTGAGTCCTCCTCGTATTTATGAAATAAAAGGCCGAACGTAAATTATCCATCTGCAGCAAACCAAAAATGTCGCACAGCAGCGGTTGTGACAATATTTTGAGCGACAAAAAATTAAACACGTTTTATTTTAATGTTTTAATGTACAAGATTATCACAATCTTCAAATTTAGAATTACGTTTAAAAACTAACAAACTAAAATAAAAGAAATTTCATTTAATACTCATTATTTCTTTTCCAAAGCCACAAGGAGGCGCAGCAGGGGGATGAAAGAGCTACATGGGGCTCCGGAGCCATTGGTTGCTGACCCCTGGTCAAAATCCATGGGTGAAAATTATGTCTTAATTTAAGTCCTGGCATTTTGGAACATGGGTGTGCCATCAGAGAAGAAAAAACATCCCATGATAAAAAAAAAAAAACGGAGATGACCAACTGAGGCAGATCATAACACTGCCTCCACAGGCTTGTACAGTACTGTAGGCACTAGGCATGCTGGGTGAGTCACTTCATCTGCCTCTCTTCTAAACCTGTTGCACGCATCACTCTGGAACAGGGTAAATCCGACTCATTAGTCTATGACCATATTTTTTCAGTGCTCCATGGTCCTTTCTTTATGCTCCCTAGCAAATTGAAGACTTTTTGCTCTAATTAGTCTCACTGATAAGTGGTTTTCATGTGGCTACACAGCTGTTTAGTCCCAATCCTTTAAGTTCTCTTTGCATTGTGTTTTATTGTTGTCTTTTTATGATTTGATTTCACCAAACATTAAAGTGATCTCCCATTTCACTCAACTCAGAAAAACAAGATGTTTTTCTGACCACATTTTTTCCACGAAGATAATGGTCACCACTATCCTTCCAGGTTTTAATAAAGTGTTGTACAGTTCGTACAGTTGGTTTCCTTTCGACATCCAGAAGTGTGAGCTGAAATTTGGCTTATGGACGTTTGATCTCCTTAGTTGTTTTCTTTGCTTGATGAATGCCATGATTCCAATTTTCTCCTTCTAAAACAGAGTAACATCTTTGCTGCGACCACAGGATGTGAATGTCCTTAGTTGTTTTCTTTGCTCGATGCAGGACAATGACGTGACGCTTCTGAAGCAGCATTTTTTTTTTTTCCAGGCAGTGTATAAATAATTTTAAAAAAGTTTTAAAAAATATTTAAAAAGAGAGCTGACATTACCGTACTTGTGCCCAGATTCCACACTTTGGACATTGATCAATGGTCATCATCCAACTCCACTGGGGCCTGGCAGGAGAACATCTCTCCATCCTGCCCTTGAATTCATAAAATTATGGAAATTGTGCACTTTGCATCCACAGCACCAATACCGCTTCATCCAAAGAATAGGTCAAGTGTCTATTATAGGGACAAGGGTGTGTTACGTAGGTACTCTGGTGATACTTCTGGAAACTTTTGGCATAAAACTTGTTTGACTGAAAACATTTCTTTTTCCATTCTATATTTTTGTAAAAATTAAGTCAAAACTACATATGCTTAGAAATCACCAGAACAAACGCTTTGTGCACACTTTGTGCACTGTATGTTCTCTAATGAAAATGGAAAATAAAGACGATTTTGTTCTGGCACTGACACTGTAATGTAATGACCCATCAGTAGGCCATTATTTATGTTTTATCAAATACAACTATTCAGATACAGACAATGAAAAAACACAATAAATAGGCAAAATTATGTGAATACCTCACACCTGAACATCTCAATCCAAAACCGATGGGCTTTAACATGGTGTCATCACTTACTTTGGAGGTGTAACAGAATCCACTCTTCCGGAAAGGCTTTCCACTAGATTTTGGATTATGACTGTGGGGATTTGTGTTCGTTCAGCTACAAGTGGATTGGAATTCAAAATGTACAAAACTCCAACAAACTTACCATGAGAGTAAAAGCTAGACAGCATTTTGATTGCACTCCTTTCCCATTCTTATGTTGTCTAATTTGCTTTGTATGAACTTGAAACCATTTTTTGGGACAGACTATATACTGTATGATGCATTAAAAATATGCAGCATGGCGGTGTAGTGGTTGGCAGAGTGGCCTTGCACCTCTGGGGGAGTCCTGCATGTGTGTGGAGTTTGCATGTTCTCCCTGTGCTTGGTGGGTTTCCTCTGGGCACTCTGGTTTCCTTCCAAAGACAAACTAATCATCATTTTCAAATTTCCCATAGTGTGTGTGTGTGCTCTGCATTTGATTGATACCCTGTCCAGGCTGTACCTCGCCTTGTGCCCTGGGGCTCCAGGTCATGCCTGTAAAGGAAATCAGTATAGAGGTATAAGAGAATGAGTGAGTGCGTATTAAACATTAAAAAGGAGAAAATGTTATGCACGAACAAGAAGTCCAAGTTAACTTTGGATGCAAATAAATTCCAGGCAAATTTGATGCATATCACTCCAGTCATTTTTGTACGTTCACATAACAGGATGCACTGGCCAAACATTTCTAGTAAACATGTTATAAGTATAAATCCATCCATCCATCCATCCATCTAGGAACCTCTGTAGTCCAACTAAAGACTATGGAGGCCAGTGGTGACCATTGTGTTTATTCCTATTTGTATGACCTTGGTAGGACCTCTGGTCAACATTCACATGCGCATTACAAGTATACATGCTAACATACATGTCTCTGTTCACCTGGACACTCTTTAGGTATCTTCATGAGCACCTGTAATGTGGATGTTCGCTGGTTTCCTTTTGACATCCAGAAGTGTGAGCTGAAATTTGGCTCATGGACGTTTGACGGCTGGCTGCTGGACCTCCAGATGAGTGAGGCTGACATTTCTAGCTACATGCCCAATGGAGAGTGGGACCTAGTGGGTGAGTCGAGATATAATATGATCTCTATTGGTGAAAAGCACTAACCTTGAATGGAACGTGATTGTTATGACATATTTAAAATTTCCTTACTTTATGAAGCTATTAAGCCTTGGTGACAATGAAGGAAGAGCTTCCTGATTTACATGGTAAGATTGTGTACGTTTCCATGTTATACCCTCCTCTACTTCATTTACAAATAACAAGGTCAGCAATATACTGCAATCTTGCCTTGCTTCCAGGATGCACACTCTGCACAAGCAGTCAGTCTCGCTTGATGGGATTTTACAGCACAATCTGTCTCCGTATAACTAATGAGTGATGGGATTTGAAACTAAAGCTGATGCCTGGAATTGCTGAAATAGTGTCATGGCTGTGTGAAAGCTTACTCTACTCTACACTAACAGAGGATCTATTCTTTTAATGCTATGCTATTGGCTTGTCGTGAAGTTTTTTACAGTATTGGTGATGAGTAAAACCCTTTGTTGTACTGATTAGAAACTGAGAACCTAGGTGCTATGCAAGACATTTAATGAAAATTATTTTGGTGAGCTGGCACTGAAGTCATTAACATACTGAGCATTTCTGACACCATTTGCAAATGGAGATGCTAAATATATTTATGGGGATGATGCTGGTGCAATAGTTAGTGCTGCCATGTCCTGAGCTTAGGTTACTGCCTGTTTCAGTCCCGGTTCTCCTTTTGTTCTTGTGGGTGTCCTTCCAGCTCCCAAAAGCATGCCAATAGTAGGATTAATTATGAACAACTGCCCTTAGGTCCACAGTGGCTTAGTGGTTAGCACTGTAGCCTTACACCTCCAGGGTCCGGGTTTGAATCCTTTCTTGGGTCTGTGTGCATGGAGTTTGCATGTTCTCCCTGTGCTTGGTCTGTTTCCTCCGGGTTCTCCGGTTTCCTCCTACAGTCCAATGACATGCAGATTAGGCTAAGTGGTGTTCCTAAATTGTCCGTAGTGTGTGAATGAGCATGTGAGCGTGTATACCCTGTGATGCACCCAGTTTAGGGAGTACCTGCCTTGTGCCCTAAGTCTCCCCACAACCCTGTATAAAGCGGTATAGACTGTGACGATGCCCTTATTAAAAATAACTTTAGGATTTGTATTAAAAATGATACAGATGAAGCATGTTTAAGGATAACAGTAGCCTCAGTTTAGCAACCACAAAAGAATGAGGACTTTTTCTGTCATACATGAGATCAAGGAGCAGACCTTAACGCTTTAGAGGCAGTTTACAGTACGTAAAAAAATGCTTTCCAGAATATGAGACTCTGAAAGTTTATTTAAGGCTTATATATTCCCTTATATTGTGAATCCCAAGATCAACTGAAAGCCATTGAAAGGAAGCTAAAACCCAGTTAATAATAATCCTCTTTTTTGCACCCAAAAGAATCTCCGCTGCAGCAATTTGAACCAGTTTTCACTCTGACTGAGATCTCAACATACGCAGTGTTAATGAATAATCCAGCAGAAAAGCAGATATAATATAAGCATGCACGAACACAAACATGAACATTTTCTAGGTCATAACAGGGGAGAAACTTTATTTTGTTAAAGCTTTTGAGCTAAATGAAGCTGCTTTAAATAACTGGTTTAATTTACATAAAATAAGTTTTTGGACACTCATTAATCATCTAGACAGGGTCGCAGGGGACTTGGAGCCTATCCCAGGAGACTTAGGGCACAAGGCAGGGGTGCCAATCCATCACTGGGCACACACACACAATTTGGGAACGCCAATTAGTCTAACCTGCATGTCTTTGGACTGTAGGAGGAAACCGGAGTACCCGGAGGAAACCCACCAAGCATGGGGAGAACATGCAAACTCCATGCATGCAGACCCCGAGGCAGGAATCCAACCCAGACCCTAGAGGTGCAGGGCCACAGCACTAACCACTGAGCCATCATGCCATGTTTTTGGACACAACGTTCATAATTTTGTGTCTGTCTACCTCCACTCTTTTCAGTTTTAATTCAAATAGTTTAGTGTTTAGGGATTACAGTCATTTTTTACCTCCATTTTTACAAGATTAAAAATTATTGGACAAACTAACATAATTATAAATGTGATTATTATTTTTTAACATTCAGATGCAAATCCTTTCCATCAATAACTCCGTGAAATTTCCTCAAGCTGCCTCAGTTGTTTGTGGGTCTTTCTGCCTCCAGTCTTGTCTTCAGTAAGCAAATGGCAGCTCAGTTAAATTGAGGTCATGTGACTGACTCAGCCCTTTGAGAACATTGCTGTTACCTCACCAAACTCTTGGTTTGATTTTGCAGTATACTTCGATTCAATATCCATCTGTACTGTGAAGTGCTATGGTATCAGTTTACAGCATTCGACTGATTTTGAGCAGACAGTAGAGCGCTATACACTTCGGAATCTAACTTGCTACATCTATCAGCAGTCACATCACTAATAAAGACCAGTGACCCGGTTCCATTAGCATCCATGCATGCTCATGTCATAACACTGCCTCCACCACGTCTGACAGATGATTTGGTATGCTTTGATCATGAGCTGTTCTTTTCCTTCTACATACTCTTTTATTCCCAGTATTCTAGCTAATTTTTTCTCCATCCAAAGAGTCTTGTTTTAGAAATGGGCAGGCTTTTTAAGATGCTTTCTAGCAGCCTCTAATCTGGCCATTCTGTTTTTGAGTGTTCCCAGTGGTTTGCATCTTGAGGTAAACTGTATTTACATAAAATTTTGACAATGTTACTCCTGCCTCCTTCAGGGTTTGTTGTAAAGGGGTTTTCGTTGTTTAAAGGATGAATTTTAGTTTAGGTGCATTGGTGGCTCAGTGGTAGGTTTATCGCCTACCATGCGGAAGGCCCGGGTTCGTTTCCCAGCCAATTCCCAAACCCCAGCCACTTGATGCAGTGCCAGTCCCAAGGAGGGTTGTGTCAGGAAGGGCATCCGGCATAAAAACCTATGCCAAGTTGTTGGAGGGTCAGTTGGTCCGCTGTGGCGACCCCTCAACGCAAGCAGCTGAAAGACTAACAACAAGGGATGAATTCTGTGATCATCAATTTTGGTGCTGGAAAGTAGCAGGAACACTCAGTCGCCTGGTTGGAATTCTTGGAGTTGTGCTGGCTGGTCATAAGCTTTATGCTATTCTGCCTATTCTTGCTCCAGCTGCTCCTGCACTAGGAGTGCATGTCTGATTTTATATTGAATGTACTGAACATACTGTATTCCACTACAGAGCAGAAAGGAAAGGGCTGTTCCTCCCAGTCCTCCTTTGCCATATCAAGCAGACCGTGTGGCTTCCTCCCGAACAGCAGCTAGAATTTTGGGATCTGGTGGAAGCTTGAGGTCTTTCTCGGACAGTGAAGCAAGTGTATGGGAGTCTTTTCAGACAATTTCAGTCACTTTCGTCCAACTCGCCGTAACATCCTTAAGTGTCTGGTTGAAGATGAAGAGTAATACCAACTCCCTGGCAATGTTTTTTGACAAGACCTTGCGAAATGGGACAGCTTCAGGATAAGGGGCGGTGTAGTCTACCACAGCCAAGATTTGCATTCCGTCTTTTCAGGAATTGTTGATTTGCCTTTGCTACTGTTTTTCAGCCTAATGGAATAAACACTTGGAATAAACTCCTGACCCTTTATTCCCTTAATTTGTCATGAGATAGCTAAGAAACAGGCCTCAGCTGGCCACAAAACTGCTCCAGAGGCACTAGGTGAACAAGGGGGCGAAGTTTGCACTTCGATGACATCTTGATTTCCTTATTTTCCTTATTTCAGGTAACTATATGTATAGATTAGTAACCCAAGTTAGCCACATTTTGTTGCTCATTTGTTCCAGGGGGAGCATGTACGTACATGGAAAACAAAAATGGAATTTCAATACAAAACATTGGAGACCTCCAGAAGTGACAAATTCCAGTGAAACATCTCTAAAATAAAAAATGAACTGACTAAGAATAGCACACTTAACACCAACACAGTGCTTCAGGTGATTAATGAAATGAATCTCATCCAAAAATTCAGCACTTAAAAACAGTAAGGCTGTGAAATGAAATGACCTAAAACCAGACTGGAAGACTTCATACAGTACAATTTGTCAGCACATAAGTTGACCAGCCTTTTCCAATATCTTTTTCGAGAATAATTATCACTATAATTATCATTATTAGTCAGTACTTTAAAATCTAAATTATGCTTTTTTTTTTATTGTGCTATTGTTTATTTAAAACATACAGGGATTGTAACAGTGAAGAAGCTTGGATTTATGGTTGGCAGAATGCCATTGAATGTCTAAATGTACACATTCATTACACAGAAATGTAATCACAGAGATACTGATGTCAAGTAAAAAATAACATAAAGCACAGATAACTAATATGTTGCCATGAGGATAGTGAAGATACACTGCTTGGCCATAAATAAATAAATAAATAAATAAATAACCTTTAGCTCTGTATGAAAATGATTCCTCATGCTCCCAGAAAGAGTCTTTCACAATCTTAGTCATGGAATATGGCCGTGCCATCATGCTGAGCCTAGACCTGACCAACTGAAACATTCCCAAATCATAACACTGGTTTCATCCAGAGGTTTGTTCAGTGGACACTATGCGCTTTCCTTCTTACCCTGACACGCCCAATGTTCTGGAACAGGGTTAATCTGAACTCATCAGACACAGGGTAATGACCTTTCTCCTTCGCTCCAAAGTCCAATATTTATGCTTTCTAGTAAACTGAAGCCTTTTTTTCTTATGAGTCTCATATCAGAAAAAAATATTTAATTTCTAGAAATTAGGTCACTACCAGTCAACAATTTGGACACACCTTCTAACATCATGTTATTTCCTTATTGTTATGTCTTTCTACACTGTAAAACAATGCTGAAAGAGTACAAAATATACAATTATTTCCTTTGAACAGTTGATATTGAGATGTATCTGCTACTTATACTATGTAAAGTCTTCATAACGACTCTAATCTGAGGTGCTCTTTGTTAATTGGTGATTTCTGAGGCTGGTGACTCTAAATGAACTTCTCCTCTGCAGCAGAGATACGTTTTAGTCTCGCTTTCCTGGGAAGATCTTCATGAGAGACAGTTTCATCATGGTGCTGGATGGGTTTTGCTAATGCACTTGACACAATGTTTGTGCAAGAACTGTTCCAGAACATCTGACCTTCATGTCTGACCGTTATTGTTGTTGTTACTTAATTACATAAGTCCATATGTGTTAAAAAATCAAGTATTGTTCTAGAATGTAGAAAATAAATTCGAACATCTGTCCAAACTTTCGATTGGTACTGTAACACTGATTATAGGTAACTTTCTGCAGACCATATCACTTTAAAACTATTTCAGAACTCCTGGAGGTTAAGCATTGAAGGTTTTCCATCTATATGGTGAAGCTTTTGTGCAATAATAGAAAATAAACTGACAGTTATATCAACAAATACTGCTTAAATTGTAATGTTAATGCATGATGTTAAAACATGTGGCTTATTTCAAAGTCGTCTTGACTTTTTTAATGTTAAATTATTGCCATGTCATTTCCACTGCAGTATGCGCAAACACACCAGGACTGATGTCTGATTAAAGCAGTCCATCTGAGATCTTATCCGAGGCACAAAATGAAGATTGACTTTGTTAAATCAATCTGACTCATCCCCATTACATTCGTCTCATCTCTGTTTGATCTGCCAGCTGCTAATTATGTTATGTTAAACTGAATTACGTGACTAAGTGAAAGTAGATCTGAATTAAATTCCTAAATTAAAATTTCATCAAATCCTGGACATCTGCCTTTTTTCTTAGCTACTAATTATTTTTGCTTTTCCTTCCTTCTCTTTTTTTGGACATTACAAGAGGAATTTATAAGTGGGGCATTAGTGGCTCAGTAGTAGGTTTCCCGCCTGCCATGCGGAAGGCCCAGGTTCGATTCTTACCCAGCGCCCAAACCCCAGCCAATGGATCCAGTGCTGGTACCCAAGCCTGGAAAATTGAGAAGGTTGTGTCAGAAAGAGCATTGTAAAGCACTGTTGTAAAACTTATGCCAGAACAGACCGGATGGACTGCTGTGGTGACCCCTCAATGCATTAACTTGCTGTGGATCCCAGGAACACTGGGCACAGGATGGGCATACACCTTGGATGGGATGTTAGACCTTTGCAGGCCATCACACACATGCATGTGTAATGTAAGATAGCTGGTCATCACCTGGCTTGCTTGTGGAGGGAGGGATAAATGAAATGAGAACCAGTTGTTATTGGAGTAATTTAAACTCTTGGTTTAGCTTGAGGGGTTTGAGAAGATCCATACAATTGAAAAATGCTCTGGAGGTTCCCTTTGGCAGATGCCCTTATGCTTACATTTATCTCATTAGACACCTGAGCGGGTGAGGGTTAAGTGTTCCGCTTAGTGGTGCGAGGTAGTAGTCGTCCAACACCCAACATCTTAACTATCGAGCTTCTTCCTGAAACCCTAGTGATTTTAAAGCAACCTCAGAACTTTCTATCTTTCTACCATAGTTTCTTTTCATTATTATTACCTCAGGAATGTTACTAATTAACAATTCAGACATCTTTTCTGTATCATTTCTGTGCCTCTTAATATGCTCAGGTGTGCCTGGGAAGAGGAGTGAGGTTTTCTACGACTGCTGTAAGGAGCCGTACCCAGACGTGACTTTTGTGATAACCATCCGCAGACGCACGCTATACTACGCCCTGAACCTCCTCATTCCATGCGTACTGCTCTCTTCAATGACCCTGCTGACCTTCGTGCTTCCTGCCGACTCTGGAGAGAAGATCTCACTGGGTAATGAGACAGAGTAAGAGAGAAGAGATGTGGGTTAGTTTTTCTATGAGGCCATGCTGGGTTATATTATGATCTTTAAACTTGAAGAGTTTTGCTTTGTAGAACAAATACCTCCATTCTCCCTTATAGTGTTACTCTTGTTTAACAAAGGATAATACATTATCATTTTGGCCCATCTCCAACAGTTTGAGCCTAAGAGGAAATCGATACAAATTTCTTATTTATGCATAATTTTTTCTTGTCACTGAAGGCAAAACTGAATGCTCTGCAAAACCAAATTTTCCTGCCAGATACCAGAGCCACAGACAGGTGTAGATAGCATGGTAGCATTGTACTTCACCCATCATGACTGCCAGGATAACATGGCTCAAAGCTGCTACTATTCAGATACAGTAACTTCTATGTCTCACATCTAAGGAGAGACTGGAATGGTGCTGAACAATTGGGAGGCGAATCTTAATCTCAAAAGCATCTGTTTGCAGAGACAGCAGGAAGATGGACATATGTGTTTTGCAGGTACACTGATGTGAACCAATCTGGAAGACAAAAATGAACCTTATTTCATGAGATTGCCATAGTATGTGAAAGAAAAGCAATTCAGCCATTACATATCCAGGAATCATAGGGAATGACTTTTGCAAAGTAAATGATGCTGATTATGAATTGTGGAATTTTGTTTTTTCAGTCACGCCTCTGTGCAAAAACATCTTGGGCCATCGTGGCAATTTTTGTGAGGTTTGACATTTTCCAAGGCACTGAGCCCTGAGACTGTTGGTGGCTAATGGCAGAACTGCTGTATCCCTCCAAACAGAGTTCCATGGTCAGGTGTTTATTTAGGGCCTATCCTCTGAGGCTGATGTTGGAACGCTCTTTAGGGTTTCTACAAAACTGGTAGTTTTTTATTTTTTTAATAACACTATGTGTTGAAATGGTAAAACTTGCACTCATGGAGCCTTGGAACATTGTAGCAGTCAATCGGAATGATCCAAATCCAAATATTTAAAATTACAGGTGAAATCTTGTCAACAAGCAAGAAGGCAACTGCTTGGGGCCGCAGGCTAGGAGGGGGCTGACAAATTGATTTATTATTTGTAAGATAATGGTGATGAATACTGGTTGGAGAGCCCCCGCTGCAATATTTTGCCTAGGGGCCCAAAAAAACTCTAGAATCACCTCTGTCTGCATGGTGATAAATACCTCTTTGCCAGCACTGTACCGCAGAGTGCCCTTGGGTTTCACACCGCTGTCCTGCCCTATTCAGGTCTGTGCCATTTTGAGGGGAACTGTCACGGCTAGTTCTAAGTCTTCCAATGGAGCATGGAAGCTGGAGAAACCTTTTCCAGAGTTATTCCTGGGCAACACAGAATCTGAATTTGAAGAGTTTTCAGTTGGCTATTAGCCTTAGCTATTAGTTCCTGGCAGAGCCATTGCATCCTCATGCTCCATAGATGGAAAGGGAAGAAAGAACAGGTGAAGCTATAAGGAGGAAATGGCTTAATTTCCAGAATCATTGACTCAGCTGAGCCTTCTCTACCAGCATGTGGTCCATAAATCCAGAGTAGTGGTGGGGGCAGCATCATGTTTTGGGGATCATGTTTCTTCACAGGGAAGCTGGTCAGGGTTGATGGGAAGATGGTTGGAGCCAAATACAAGACAATCTTAGAAGGAAACCTGGACAATGACCCCAAACATCCAGAGCTACCATGGAATGATTTAGATGAAAGCATATTCATGTGTCAGAATGGTCCAGTCAATACGTTAGATATATATTTGGGTTTATTTTCTGGTTATTACTTGTCTCGCTGTTGCCAGTCCCCATGTTCTAGCATTGGCAATGTGAGAATGTTATAAACTTGTGATTAGATAAGAAGATGAGTTTTTTTTCTTTCTTTACAATGATACCTTTCTCAGGTTGGGGTTTGTGATTGTCTAAGCCTGTACTTGTTTGTTCATTTTGATTTAAAAAAAAAAAGTTTTGCTCATGTTTTACATTAATTTTTGGACTTTTACATTTTCCAGCTGGACAGTTATTGATGTTTTTCCATTTTTTTCCATTTATTAATAGGAGTTTCCTAAAGGCTCATCCATCATGTTTATGGATTGCGGTGAAAGCACCGGTGGTTGTGAGGTTTTTTTTTCTCTTTAATATGTGGTATACGGTGTATGCCAGAAGTGCACTTTTGATATTTGAATTGAAGAAAATATTACAAAAGCAAATACATTAAGATTTAAGGAGATTTAGTGAGAAATGGAGATGGATACAGCAAGGGTTATTGATGGGAACGAGATGGAGCAGAAGAGATGAATAGCATTAGAGAGGGATGATGAAGATGACATGAACAGGGATAAAGTGGGATTGGGGAAGACAAATGGCGTGGTATAAAAAAATCTGCTTCATTTATGTGGGCATTTAGCAAAAAGGGAAACAGGAACAGGAAATAGGAATTAAAGCGGCATGTTCCTCGGTTGCAATTTTTGAGAGATCATACTTCATCCCAACAGGAGTTCATTTTGGCTGCAGCAAGATTTGCGGAATACAAATGATTCATTTGCACAGTTTATAATTTTTCGCATTTATCTTTCACAGGTATTACAGTTCTGCTATCACTAACAGTCTTCATGTTACTGGTGGCAGAAATTATGCCTGCCACTTCTGACTCAATTCCACTCATAGGTAAGTATATGTGCATCAAATTACAACAAACTCCTGTATTTATATCCATGCGTGTGTGTGTGTGTGTGTGTGTGTGTGTGTGTGTGTGTGTGTGCTTTCCGTATTCTCCATATCGTATCCCCTTTCAGAGTTAGAGATTCATTCATTTCATCCCTACTGTATATAGATTTTACGTAACCCGCTAGAGTTGTCCTGTATGCTGTGTTATTTATAAATCCAGGTGTTAACAATGTATCCCAGACTCTACAGTATCACCGGTAGTTCATTTAGGACCAACAGTGAAATCCTCTGGTGTTGCTTTTGACCTTTTGCTTGCCTTTTAAATGATAAATGGAAGAATTCATTTTTAATAGGAATCACCCAGGCATTCTAGATTCTTTCCTGGTAGAAAAAGAAAACCTGAGTATAGAGATGAACTGAGTGATCTGAAGGCATTATATCACCCTTTTCTTTATTTACGGCCCCTTGAACAGCGCTAAGTCATGGTCTGCAGAGATAAACACTTCCTGCCTAAAGAAGTTGCTGTTTAAAAAGGACCAAATTACTCGTCTACATGTCAGTTAATGTCCAACACATTATCAGCAGCTATGTTTTATAATGAAAGTAAGAGCATTTCCACACACACACATACACAGGATTGTGACTAAACTGCTGTGTGTCCATAAAAAAAACATTTGTTAGTTAGACTAAACTCATAAGGCTTGATTTTACTTGGGAGCATAAAGATTGGGCTTTGGAGCGATGGCAAAGTCATGTGGTCTGATAAGTTCAGACTGACCGTATTCCAGAGTGATGGGCGTGTCAGGGTAAGAAGGGAAGCGCAAGAAGCGATGCACCCATCATGCATAGTGTCCACTGTACAAGCGTCTGGAGGTAGTGTTATGATCTGGTATTGCTTCAGTTGCTCAGGTCTGGACTCAGCAACGTTATGTGGCAATAAAATGAAGTCAGCTGACGACCTGAATGTGCTGAATGACCAGGTTATCACATCTATGGAGCTTTTCTTCCCTGATGAATTCCAGGACTCAGATTGTGAAAGAGTGGGTTTGGCAGCATGAGGAATGATTTACACGCATTATTACTCCAACATGTATAGCGATCATTAAATTATCTCTCTACTGCATGTCTTGTTTGAGGCAAATTATTAAGGCTCTTTCCTATGGTAAGAAATACATTTATTAAGAGGAAGACTAATTAAACATAAATGCTCTCTCTCTCTCTCTCTCTCTCTCTCTCTCTCTCTCTCTCTCTCAGGGCAGTACTTTGCTAGTATAATGATCATCGTTGGGATGTCAGTCATAGCGACTGTGGTTGTGCTGCAATATCATCATCACGATCCAAATGGAGGAAACATGCCTAAATGGGTAAATCTGTCGACCTTTCTCATCTTCTGTACACACATCTGATACAGTAGCTTCTCCTGTCATACCGTCAGTAAATTACCCAAATAACAAATAAGATATATACACTCTATGGCCAAAATTATGTGATCTACATGATATTAAACAGCTACTGCAGATGTGTCATGGCCTTAGAATAAAATTGGAGAAATGTTCACAGACATGGAGTCTGTTTATAAATAACGTGTCATTTAGGCTGAATGCTATAGCTTCATAATTCACTATTTGTGCGGACTAATGACAAACTCAGCAGTGATATTATCTAGCTGTGTTCTGGACTAGCTGCATTTAAATTATTTAGCGTTATTATATAGTGCGTCCCTCCGCAGTGGCCGAGTAGAGTAGGTTAAGGGAAAATATTTGTTTAATGACACTCATTATTATTCTCACTCATGTATTTATTTATTAAATCTTGTACAGTATTGTGATATGGTATTCTTGTCTCCGGAAGAGTTTCTTGAAATTTTCCACGAACTAACTCCATGCATTTATTGCCAGCTTTAAAAAAGCGTGTTTTTTGATGGTTAACATTTTCCCGCAAAAATACACACCAATGTTAAACAAAGAACTACATGGCTGCTGTGGACAAACTTTCTGAACGCACAGTTTTTGCCATGTATTTTCTGCATCAGTCATTATGTCATTACGAGATGTACAGTAGGTACCCAATCGGAATGTTGGTTTTACCGCCGCGTATATAGTGGCACTATATAACTATAGACTGACACCTCAGGCCTTATTTCCAGGATTAATGAGCCGCAGATAAAATCAAGTGAAACATTGTAGTTAAACGAATTCATAATCACAGTAAATGTAAATTACAGTACAAATTTAGAATTTAAATTAAATTAAATCTTATTAGGATTTAAGTGAAATAAATGTTAACACAGTGAGCCTTTAGATTGGATCATGTGTAATAAGAAAAGCTACGTGTGTAGGGTTTAGTGTCCTCTTATATTTTGTCTTCTTTAAATATGTAGTAGATTTATTAACTGAAATAAATGAAACTAAATGACCATAAAATTAAAACATTGTCAGGACGTGCTACTGCGTCAGCAGATGTCGATGTCATTCAGCCCCGGTTGTGTTATGTTTTATTATAAGAATGAAATGCAGTAGGCTGTTATGATCATCATAATTTTCTTTAATAGTAAATAATGACCCCCATTGCGCTGTACCACCGCTGGCAAAACCTTATGAAATACAAGTGAAACATTAAATGAATTTACAATCACAGTACTACAATTACAGTACAGATTTAGGATTTAAATTAAATATAGGCGTTTCTTATTTGCATCAAATTTAAGCAAATTAAATGTATACCTTTATATCTAGCCTTTAGATTATATAATTTACTGTAACACTAGCGTATAGGCAGAAAACAGACTCTGGGTGTGTATCAGAAAAAGTTTGCCAGATTAATGTTCAAAAATGATATAATAAAACTATATAAGCTACATAGCCTTTATAAGACTCCACTTTTATTTAAGTGACGCAACTAACAATGACGCAAAAACATTATGATTTTGTAAAACAATGAAAGCAAACAGGGTGCGCTATTCTGTATTGTTTTCGGTGAACTTGAGCGCGTCAGAAAATGAACCGAAACTCTGTGTATGCTCGCCTCACAGACGTGAAAAATATATACTTATAGAAAGCGAAATGTCTGCTTTTATATAAACTAATGGAAAACAATTTTAGACATCTAATTTTAGACGATGTAATCCGTAATTCGAAAAGTGAATTGTAGGCGCGTCCACTGCTGCAGAGACGAGATGACATGATCACCTTCATCACAGCCGAAACCAAAGAAATCACTTATTAAAGACCATGTTGCTTTCATAGCATCTTCCATCTCATCTGTATTGCTGGGTCGGTGTTTCTCATCTTCCTCTTGACAATAGTCCATAGATTCTCTATGTGATTCAGGTCAGGCGAGCTGCCTGGCACAGTAATATTATGGTAAGCAAGCCAGGTAGTGGTAGTTTTGGCAGTGTGGACTGGTGGTAAGTCCTGCTGGAAAAGGAAATCAGCATCTCGGAATAACTTGTCAGAAGACTTTGGACTTGATAAAAAATAAGTGGACCAAATAGCAGATCGCAAATAGCGTCACAGACTGTGGAAACTTCACCATGGACTTGGATTCTGTGCCTCTCCTCGTTTCCTCCAGACTCTGGGACCTTGATTTCCAAATGAAACGCAAAATTTACTTCATTTAAAAAGAGGACTTTGGGCCACTGAGGAACAGTCTAGTTCTTTTTTTCCTTATTCCCAGGTGAGACGCTTCTCACATTGTCTCTGGTTCAGGAGTGGCTTGATACTAGTAATGATATTAATACTAGGAATATACAGTACTAGCAATGTAGACCATTTTCTGGATATATATGTGCGTGGTGGCTCTTGATGCACTGACTCCAGCCTCGCTCCACTCCTTGCAAAGCTCTCCCAAGGTCTTAGGTCAAAGTAATTGAAATTGAAACAAAAAAGGCTTGAAATATTTCACTTTAAGTATGATGAATCTAGAATATATACGAATTTGACTTTTTGAGTTTTCCATGATATTCATATGCACTGAATATTGAGATGCACTGTAGAGTCAGCTAAGGGCTGTCCCGGTTACTTTATATTAGGAATGATTTTATAAATTGGTCATTGTGCTAAAAGATACTGGTACTGTACAATGGCAAAGGAAAACAAGATGCCTTAACAGATAACTAATGGTGATTAAATGTGTTTCAGTGTGATAAGACATTTACGGTCATTATACAGTAATGTTGATAAATGTTGAGGTTAGTGTGCAATGAATAATGCATTAAAACCCTCATAACCTATTTACATAAAGTACACCTATATTCCAATACAGGTACACAGTTATTTTACTGTATGAACTGTACAGTGACAGATGGCACTGTGAGACTTAGAACAAACTAATATACGAGGGAATAATAAGATGTTTACTAAGAGGAATTGAACAGAGAATGGAGAATTTGATATATTCTCTATGAGGTGTAGATCCAAGGTTAGTTTATTTGCCCATAGTGTAGGATGGAGGTCACTGCTTGTATAAAACTTTTTAAAATTATTCCACTGTTAGAGAGAGAGAGAGAACTTCAGCTGAGCTTGCATACAATTTGCAGTAATAACCCCTAGAAAGCGTATAACTATTTCTCCTAAACCAGTATTTTTCATTACTAGGCACCGCAAGACCTTCCTACCTACTGTAAATACAGCGCCTTAGAAAAGTATTCACACCCCTTGAACTTCCCTACAATTTTTCATGTTACAACCACAAACACTAATGTATGTTATTGGGATTTTATGTGATAGACCAACACAAAGTGGCACATTGTTGTGAAGAGGAAGGAAAATCATAAATGGTTTAAAAACATTTTTTACAAATAAAAATCTTGTGTGGTGTCCATTTGTATTCAGCTCCCTTGACTCTGATTCCCCTAACTAAACTCCAGTGGATCCAACTGCCTTCAGAAGTCACCTCATTAGTAAATAAAGTCCATCTGTGTGTAATTTAATCTCAGTATAAATACAGCTGTTCTGTGAATCCCTCAGAGGTTTATTAGAGAACATTAGTGAACAAACAGCATCATGAAGCCCAAGGAACACACTAGACAGGTCAAGGATAAAGCTGTGGAGAGGTTTAAAGCAGGGTTTGGTTATAAAAAAAATATCCCAAGCTTTGAACATCTCACAGAGCACTGTTCAATCCATCATCAAGAAATGGAAAGAGTATGGCACAACTGCAAACCTACCAATACATGGACGTTCACCTAAACTGACAGACTGGGCAAGAAGAGCATTAGTAATCAGAGAAGCAGCCAAGTAACTCTGGCCAATGGTAACTCTGGAGGAGATGCAGAGACCCTCAGTTCAGGTGGGACAATCTGTCCACAGTCATGCACTCCACAAATCTGGGCTTTTTAGAGTGGCAAGAAGAAAGCCATTGTTGAAAAAAATGCACTACGAAGTCCTGTTTGGAGTTTGCAAGAAGCCGTTGGGAACTCCTAACAGGACGTGTACTTCACAATTATGCGCCACTTTGTGTTGGTCTATGAAATAAAATCGCAATAAAATTAATTTTTGCACTGAAATTATACGAAATTTATGTGATACTCATGGTAGCCTGGACTACTGGTAATATATTTTTGTAAACCTTTAGATACTATCTTGCAACAAGTAATCATTTTATTTTATTTCACTTATTTTGTCACACAAACCTAACAAATTTTAGTCATAAAGTGAATAAAAACTCTAGTGAAAATTATTCAGGTAAAATTTGAGAGGTGGGTCAATTATCATTCATGGTTGAAAAATAGAAACATGGTGCCTTTAGAAAGCTTCTCAAGTCTTTGAAACTGTGTAGTCATTTGAATTAAATATGCACTATATATTTTACATTTTTTAAAGGTTTGAGGTTAAAAGCTTTTGATGATAAAGATTCCACAGGTTTTGAACAAGAACATAAGTACAGATGATCATCTTTAGTAGGGTTATAGCTTGTGTACGTTCATGGTCATATATAGAATATGGAATATGTGCCATATACTCTATATGCCTTCTCATGTAACTTACGTGTCTCAGTAGAGCAATAGAGAGCTTACTGAGTCAGAATGTTTTGACAAGGAAAAGCACTAATTAGAATGTTGTTTCAGAATTAGACTTTTTTATTAATTCAATGTAGCTATCTGCCGTTGCTTTTTCTTTTTCCTGGGGTTTGCCTGATCATCACTTCCTTTTTTTCCTTTTAGGTCCAGCTGGTTCTGCTTCAATGGGTGGCCTGGTTTTTGCGCATGAAGCGCCCGGGTGAGTGTGTAGATCCTGAGCGTCCTCCGTGTGCTCCCAACCTACGCCGTTGCTCTTCTGGTTCTCATACCGGCAGCCTTCCTAACACGGTTGACCACCACCAACACCTTCATGTACCTACCACACTCCATCCACTCCACCCCCAGAGCCTCTTGCAAGCAGCAGGCCATGTCAACCACCTGACTTCACAGGTTAACAGTGCTAACAACAATGGCAACCTTCTCTACACTGGTTTTCCAAGTTTGGATGAGGCCTCACCACCGCCACTGTTGGCTGACTCGGTTCCAAGGAACAGCATATCAGGTGGTGTCATTCGACCAGGGTCTTCCAGCCCACCACCCCACTTGCCCCCACATTTCAGCAGCCCGCCTCCTCCACCAACGCCAAACCTGGATGCCCCTGGATGCCCCAGTACAGTCTCTGGTGGTGCTGGAGGTTGTTCATGCTCAGGGGCCAGTGGTAGTGGAGGAGACCCACAGCTGCAGGCTATCCTGGAGGAAGTGCGTTACATTACTGAACATTTCAGATCCCAGGATGAACGCGACAGTGTAGCAGAGCAATGGAAGTTTGCAGGGGCTGTCATTGACCGCCTGTGCCTTGTGGCCTTTAGTGTCTTTAACATCATCTGCACCATCTCCATCCTCATGTCAGCGCCCAATTTTGTCGAAGCTGTTTCCAAGGATTTCATTTGATGAGATTCAAATAGATGCACAATGTTTAGAGCAGGAAAGTCTGTCTGTAACCAGGAAATATCTAAGAGTGTTCTTTAAAGACTTTCAAGTTGTGGAAAAGATGAAGTATATTAAACAATGGCAATTTATAACTTTAAATACTAGACAGACATATGGACAGAAATTGACCTCTTTGTGCCATTAGTATCCAGCCAAACATAAACCTCAAAGAGAGGGGGATACGATGGGAACTTATATATCATTCAAAATGGATGTACTGTAATATGGTCTTGTCAACATAGGACAGGTCATTGTGAAGTGTCTAAATATATTTTGAGAACGTGCATGTCTGGGTGTTGTGCACTGAATGAAAAAAAAAATAGAGCTGGTAAGACTGAGCAGATTGGAGGATCAGGATGTTTATGGGATGATAGTAAATCATCATGCAGATGGGAGGACAAAGGCAACAAAAGACAGCAAGAGATAAAAGAAGAAGGAGCTGAGAGAAGAAGCCTGATAGATTGGAGATTGATTGGTATTGTATATTGGCACTGAGAAAGATGTGAGGTGAAAAAGGGTTTAGGAAAAGTAAAACAAACCATGTTGGTGATATGGGGGCGGGGGGGGGGGGTGTAAGATGAAGAGAGAGAAGAAGTAGAAGTAGAAAGAAAACAGATTCCTGGCAAAGCTGGAGTCCCTTTGTGGGAGAGATGTAAAATAGAGCATCTCACATCTTGATACTCAGCACACAGACACAACTTCATTCAAAGGAAACAAAATAACAGACAAGACTTACATAACGCAAAGACGAGAGAATGATGGCCCTGAGACATAGAGATAGAGCACTGGAATGATTCCCTCGAGACCCCCCGAGAAATGGCACACAGGCACTAACGACACTTTTACAAGCTTCTAGACATTTTATTTCCCATATTCACAGATGATAGACAGTGGTCAAAAGAAAGAAAGAAACACCTGCAGAATACTGAAGTCCAAGCCCTTCTATTAATAGGAATTGTAACAAGCAGAACTACTGTAATTTAGCTGAATTTACGAATACGAATGAAATGTGCAGTAAGACAAGCTACTGTACAACCACTAATCCTAGCCCTTACCGTCATGCTATTTCACTTACCATGTCATCAGGTCTGTAACTGTAGAAGGACAATGACCCTAATGCTGGACCACATGTAATATCCAGCATACACTCTAGCTGTTTTATGGCTAAAAGCAGTGCGTTTTTAGAGCAGCAGAGATTTTCTTGAATGCAGAGACCTTGAGCAGGAATCAAAGTTTCCTAGCACCAAGCTGAACACAAAATATAAAATATAAAAAAGATATATATTATTTTAGGCTTTTCACTATTATTTCCTTTTTTATTTTTCTTTCTTCTTGTTTCCTTAAAGTTTCCATGCATGGGCTAGATTTAATACTTTATTTTACACATTTTTTCAAACATTCAGTGGCATTGTACATTAAAGTTATTATGACAAATTGATGGTGCAAACATTTCAGATTTTTTTAACAATGTGATTTTAACCTTTTATGGTTCTGCTCGACTTTTTGGTAGAGCACATTTTGAGTCACTACATCACATTAAAACCGGCTTGAACTTAACCTGATTGAGCCATCTCTACCATTTGGTTGATGTATGCTACGTTAAAAAGAAAAAGGCACTATTGACACTTTTACAAGCTTCTATTTTATTTAAAAGAAAGAAACAAACACTTTCAGAATATTGTCCACACCCTCCAATTAAGAGGAATTGTAACATCAGGACTAATTTAGCTGCATTTAATAAAATAAAGTGTAAGACATGCTACAACCACCAACCCTACCCATAACATTCATGCTATTTTGCTTTCCATATTGTCAGATCTATATAATTGTAGAAGGATAGTGGTCCTAATACTGGACCACATGGAATATCCAACATGCCCTGTAGCTGTTTTAAAAATGTATATAGGCATTTCCCTATTATTATGTTTCTTTCTTTCTTTTTGTTTTTTTTTCTTGTTTCCTTGAAGTTTCCATGCATGCACTTTTTAAACCTTCTACTACAGTACATTTACAACTTGTTATATTTTGCACAGTTTTTTTTCCCAAACATTCAGTGGCACTTGTTCATCAAATGTATTGCAACAAACTGAGAGTGCAATAACATATTTTTTTTTAACAGTGTGATTTTAACCTTTTAATGTTCTCCTCATCTTTTTGGTAGAGCTCATCTCCACCATTTGGTTGATTATACTGTGCGAAAAAAAAAAGATGACAATCTGTACACCTTTTTATTTGTTTCATAGTATACAACAAGTACCCGAAAAAAAACAGAGGCCCCAAAACGTTTGTGTTGTTGTACCACCAGAAAAAAAGTTTGTCTACCAAGAAATAAAAATCACTCTAATATTGCATTTTAGTGCAGTTAGCGTTGATTACAGCACAAAATGTAGTGTCCAGTTCATGTGTGAAAATGATGCTCCCAGAGCCACTCTTTCACAATCTGAGGTCTGGAGTATGTCCGTGCCATCAGGGAAGAAAAACTCCCTAGATGTGATAATCTGGCCACTCAGTACATTCAGGTCATTAGCTGACTTCATTTTCATGCTGAGTCTAGACCTGAGCAACTCCCTTCTTACCCCAACGCACCCATTGCTCTGGAATAGGGTCAATCTGGATTGACACACATTGTGTGCATATGTAAATGCTCTTACTTTCACTACTAAATCTCACTCTGATTTCTACTGTCCTTTATTTATGATGCAACATCATCAAGAGTTTAAGTAATCTCCATTCATGTTTTTTTCTTTTTTTCCTGACCACATTCCTTTCATGAAGTTGATGGATCAGCACTGTCCTTCCAGGTTTTAATATTAATCTGGACATTTCTTAATCTGTCAGTTATGGATGGATGGATGGATGGTTGGTGCAGATATAAACAGGAAACATAAAACACAAATAAGAACAAAGATGAAACCCGAACTGACTGCAGCAGAAACAACGACAACAGATGCGAGACAAAGAACTGAGCCAAGGACATGTCTATTTATAAACAGGCTAATCAAAAGAAACGAGATACAGTTGACGGGAGACTATGGTGTGGTGTATTCTGGGAAGTGCAGTCCGGAAACACATCAACATATTAAACAAGTCCAACAATGAACATGAAACAAACAGACTTCTTGGATTCAAGTCGCCCTCCTAACATAACCCAATTCTATGAATATATCCTAGTTGCTTTCTTTGCTTGACGTAATTTTTTTTAACCATACAGTGCAGAATGCCCTAGTAGTGGTACTGTAGGATATGAGTGTAATGATCTGATTGTGATAGAGTAGATCATTTAAGAGATCTCCATTTCCCACACACAGCAATGAGTTTCCTTTCATTTCCTTTGGTGAAACAACACTAAACTGTTCTGTATTCTTGTGTTCCTTTTGTCTTTCTTGACACTTTTAAGATTATATTCACAGAATCCCAAAGCTTTTATTTATGAGCAGTTGATTGGCATTCATTTCAAAGCATTTCATAAATAAGATATTGAGCAGTTTTGTACAACATTCTCTAATCTGATCCCGTTTCTACACAAATCTGATGAATAAAGGTCACTGAGAGTCATCTAACAACCTTGAATCACTGAAGCTTCTGGTGTTCAAGCTGTTTCTGTTTAACCAAAATCCAGCAGGATGCCTAAAATGCCTAAACATTTATGAGGATGCTAGAAAAAGCTAAGGTGGTGTAGTGGTTAGCACTGTCGCCTTGCACCTCCAGGGTCCGGGTTCCCGTCTCTGTGTGCATGGAGTTTGTATTGTCTCCCCGTGCTTGGTTGGTTTCCTCCGGGCACTCTGGTTTCCTCCCACAGTCCAAAGACATGTAGGTTAGGTTGACTGGCGTTCCCAAATTGCCTGTAGTGTGTGTATGTATGTGTGTGCCCGGCGATGGATTGGCACCGTGTCCAGGGTGTACCCTGCCTCGTGCGGACTCAGTATTTGCATCCTGTAGTAGTACGGACTGGGTGCAGTGTGTGTGTACTGATTTAGAGTGCAGAAGGTTTATACAGTATCTCACAACTTATATTGGAAGACCTACAGGAAAAGACATATAAGGTGGAGCTAAGGGGTGGGGAGGTGGAGGCAATCAGGATGGAGTCTGTGACATCACAAAACATTAATGAAAACATGGACAAAACATCATACGTAATATTAGCTGGATCATCTATTCACTTTGCGATCACTAAGAATACAGTGATCACAGCTGGACGGCACTGAAACACACAGCCAGACAGCAGCTGCTGTGCAGAATGACATTTATTAGTAGCTAAATGAGCCAAATGGTTTGGCATGGAGAAGATGTAGAACACCAGATCTACATCATGGATAGCAGCGCAACCGAAACCGGGACAATTGGGAGTATTGACATGAGCAAACAAAAATATTTATGATACCAAGAAGACCAAGAAGTCATCTGTATTAAGTGCTTAGCCGTGTAGATTAATGAAACGACTGATTCAGCAGAAGTGCAGGAGGAGGAAGCGTTTGAAGGAGAGTACATTTTTTCCCAAACAGCCCAGACTGAGATTGTGAGGCGTCCAGGATCATGTCTGTGCTCTTTCTGCACATAATCTTTAGTATTATGGAGTGTGTGAATGTGTGTTTATGTGTGTATGGTGCCTTGTGAAGGACTGACATCTCATGTGGAGTAAATTCTCCTGCCTTGGTTACTGATGAATGAATGAATATAGTGTTTTCATGTTGTCTTATGTGATAAGTATAAAAAAAAACTGGTTAAAATTAAATTCTTGGCAAAGTCATTCATCTCATCTCACTCACTCTGACGTACCTGTAATTCATTGCCTGTGCAGAGTTCAAATCTAAACATGGCCTTGCATTGGCAAAATCTGATGTTGTTAGATTTACCTGGCACAGGCATTGCTTCTCTGCCACTTCTACACCCCATTGCTAGTATCGATTCAACATCACTCTGGCTGTGTTCTCCTCTACCTCATGTAAGCCAGAAGTCATAATCAGCTGCAGCATTCTCCAGGTTCTCAGGCTTAATCTAGTACAGCTAAGCTTTATCCTTAAAAGCATTACCCAGCTCTACAGGTCAGAGAGTGTTAGGGCATATGGTAATAACACACCCCAGACAGCTGGACGATTACGATTTCAATACTTTGCAAGTACATGATTATACAGTACCATAAGATACTCAAAATTGATATCTGGTGCTTCTCTGAGCCAGTGTTTGATTTCAAGGTGAGTGCTGCAGTTCTAACTGAGGATCCTGGAATGATGGAACATCCTTGAGTACTGTATGTCATGATTGATGGTTGGGTTCTTAGTAAGTTTTTTTTTTCTTTTACTGTAACTTTTTCTGACTTGAGAAGCACATTCCACAGGAGTTCTCTTCTGAAAGCGACGAAGGCCTTGGAGAGATTCGACGAAGGCTACGAATGTATTTTAACATTCTCAGCACGTTTTTGACACATGCACACACACACACACACACACATTCACACACACACACACACACACACACACACACATGCACTCCATTTCCTGACTATTAAATAAAGTATTATTTTCTAATACACTGTGCTTTGCAATCTATCATTTCCTGGCTGGCTTGGCATTATTAGATGAGAAAACAAGAGACAGAATGAACAAGAGTAAGATGGAGTAGAGCGTGAGGCAGAGAGGAAGGACGAGATGGGAAATGCTGATGTGTGGTCTAAGCTGGATGCGGTTTTAATTGATGGCTCATTCAGGAAAGCGAGAGAGAGAGAGAGAGAGAGAGAAGGAAGGGGGAGGAAAAATGAAGAGGGGAATGAGGAGGGAGTTAATGGAGGAAAGCGGGAGCAATTGCTTGGCCTTGGAATGGATTTATGGGGAAAAGGACAGGACTGATTTTTAAAAAAAAAGATTGAGCCAAAGATACTGCAGACATGCACAGTTTAGCTGTACAGATTGTTGCTGTATACACAGGATATAAACGTCTCTTTAAATTTATATTCATAACAGCGTTGTGGGTCATGCTGGCTTGGAGCCCTGTGTGTGCATGTAGACAAGACTTTCCTACATGTAGACAAGGCTTTTCTGTCAGGCGTGTGTGTAGGTGTGTGTGCGCGTGCTCAGCAGAAAGAGAGATAGAGAGAGAGATCTCACAGCATCTTTAGTCTTAAATCAAATACCTCTCTTTATTCTCTTTATTACTTTACCATCAAAAGTGTTGCCCTTGTAAAACTACCTCTATGTACGTTCCATATCCATAATCCATAAACCGGCTCTCGTCGGTCGCCAAGAGCAAAGTGAAGGCAGTGTTGCCAACTCCTCAGTAAGGAAAATAGCCATTGGCTGTCCTAAAAGTCGC
>JAQMYL010000021.1:14690617-14705577 GCA_030014365.1 Clarias pachynema | reverse complement strand
TTACAATAGTCCAACCTAGAGGTGATAAAAGCATGAACTAGTTTTTCTACATCGTTTAGCGACAATATATTTCTTATCTTGGCAATATTTCTGAGGTGAAAGAATGCTATCCTGGTGATATTATCTACATGTGCTTCAAATGAAAGGTTGGAATCTATAATCACACTGAGATCTCTTACTGTTGCACTTGATGGAACAGAAAGGCCATCTAAAGTTACAGTGTGATTTAGCTTGCGTCTAGCTGTGGTCCTATGATTAGAACTTCGGTCTTGTCAGGATTCAGCAGAAGAAGTTAATTAACATCCAATCTCTTACTGTATGTCCTGCACACATTGCTCAACTTCAGTAAGCTGGCTTTTCTCATCTGGTTTTGCTGAGATGTATAACTGTGTGTCGTCAGCATAACAATGAAAACTAATACCATGCTTACGGATTATGTTGCCCTGAGGAAGCATGTAAAGAGAAAAAAGTAGTGGGTCTAAAACTGTTATTACATTTCTGTAGAAAACTCATTTCTAATAGACTTTCACATTCATGTTATTATCAACTTCAATTATATTTAAAATACTTAAAAATACTGTTTATCAGTAACTCACTCAGTACATTGTTAGGCAAGTACTTAAATTTTAGTACATTGAATTTGTGGTACTTCTGACAACTCTGGCTAGCAGTGGATTTTCTTGGCAAATGACCTACTTCTTAGACAATCGTCAATGTTGTAGTTATAATTCATCAACTTTTAAAATGGTCCTATGTGGACATCTGAACAGCCAGAGAGACTTAAGGATCATAAGCAAGGACGAAGGTGTGAGGAAAAAGCCAAAATATGTTTTCTTAATGTGCATTTTCTTAATGTCCTGGAACTGTTATGTTGAGTGAATGTCAAGATTCATGACTGATGACAATTGCACTGATGTTTCCAGCATACCTCCTCTGTCCAGGTCCCAGTTTCCATGGTTGCTCCTAGCAGCCAGTATTGCCAACTCCTCAGTAAGGAAACCATTGGTTGTCCTAAAAGTCGCTAAATGACGTCATTGCGTAATTTATTTATAATTATTTTTAATTTTTAAATTTTTTATTAAAGCACTCAAAATAAAAAAAGCAATGATATGCAAGTGCTATAACAAGTTTCAGTTAGCTTAGCACAGTGCATGTACTGTAGCAGGGTTTTTATTATGATTATTTTTATTATTATTATTATTATTATTATGTGATCAAATTAGATGAAATGAGATAGAATAGAAAAAGAATAGTACAAGCTAGTGTTAGAGGCCTGTTTTGCTTTTGTTCATTCTATAATAAAGAAAAAGAAAATAAATAGATAGAATACAAAACGAACATAAAAGATAGTGTTAATTAGTTAATCTTAGTTTTTTTTTTTAATAATTAGTTTTTTTTATTTTTAGTGTCACAATTCAAACCCTCCTCCTGCTGCGGCAAGTTGAGAAGTCTAAGAACGGTACGGTACGGACACATCAAAGTCTCCAAAAGTCTCCAGTAACACCAGACAAAGTTGCTAGATTTGTCGCTAGTCGCTTTTTTAAAAATGTGTTGCTAGAGGGGTCTGAATACTTGCTAAATATAGCGACAAAGTCACTAAGGTGGCAACACTATCACCAAAGGCGGCAAGAAACATAGTACAAGTACTTCCTTATTCTGCTTAAGTACAAGCCAAAATATGTCATAAATAAAGACACTACATTTTAAATAGAGACTCATTACTCTTCAGATGATGATCAAACAAAAGGGCATTGATTTTCTAATCTAAACATAAGAGTTCACATTGTCACTCTCACCACAGTGTAAGATTTGTTAAGCACAGGAGCAAAAAACAAATAATCATAATAATTCACTAGTCCTAGTTTACAGAAATGATTGGCAGGTCAATATGAAAGCAGAGATTGGTTCAAAATTCATAAATTTTTAAAATCAAATTTTCAATCCTAATTGTCTTTTCCATAGCAGAACACACAGTATTAATTTTTAAAAGATGTCTTCAAATATTGTGGAATTTCTAAAAATTCTAATTTCTTACGCAAGCACTACAGTCTGGAGCTTACTGTATATCATATAGGATAACTCATGCTTTTGATGTCAGGAAGGTAGTATGCATTAAGCAGCGGACTGAGGAGTCCCGAGGTGAAAACCTGGATTCTAGGTCACTAACCATATGCTCATTAAAGTTTTATGCCGGTTGGACTTCCCGACATCATTCCCTAGATAGAGGATGACAGCACTTGCACAGTCACGTTCCGGAGGGAATTCATCAGGGGCCATTGTGTCATTCAGTGCCAGCCTCGTTGAAATAATGAAGTGTGCTTCGCAGGATCCTCAGCAAATCACATAATGACCTGCTTCAGTCAATAACGCAAAGTCCATTTCCCATAACCCTTACTCCAGACTTCATCACATGACTTCCATCCCTATTCATAGTCCCGTGCTTATTAATTATGCACACTCGTCCTGTTCCCAGGTACATCTTGTAAATCTTTTAAAATAACCCCACGGTTTAGTGTGAAATCTCACTCCAGCTTTTTGTCAGTGACAATTCTGAGATTTTTTTTCTGATTGCCATTCTGGTTTTGACCAAGTGCACTGTGTTGGCTGACTGCCTGGCTGATCTGCATTTTACTCTGAGTTTGAGTCACTTTCTGGGTTTAGTGCTTTATTATTAACCATCTCCAGACAGTTAAATCGGGTAAACCATATAATACAGACCATGTGTGTTTTGAGTGTGGTTGTGTGTGTGTGTGTGTGTGTTTGTGTGCATGTGTGTGTGTGTGTGTGTGTGTGTGTGTGTGTGTGTGTGTGTGTGTGTGTGAAAGAGAGAGAGGGAATAAATAGAGCCAACATGTGTCTGTTAAAAGTGTGTCCCTAGAATCAACTGACACAATGTTTTTCTCTCATTCTTTCTCCGATAATGGCTCTCGCTTCCGCTTCTCCTTTTTCTTCACAGAGATAAATGCTCTCTGTCGTCATCTGTCACATCCCACTGACTCTCCTAGAAATCTGAGACAGGTGATTGAGTTCCAGTCATGGAGAACACACTCCTCCTTGTTTTTTTCTGGAAATTTGTGACTGGCTCTAATTAATAAAGGGACACTAGAACATTGCCTTAAAACAACCTTTTATTATTTGATTAGCTATTGTATTATCTATTGTCTGAAGCACTAAGTCGAACATCTTCAACACGATTTTTATTTCCAAAATTAATAATTTCTCTCTTCAGGAACACATAAGATGGTGAGTCAAAAATGATCCACACTCCGGCTGTAGAATTTATTCTAATTAACTTTAATAAAATAAAAAACATAATTGTTTAAAATAAACTCTTTACTTTTTAATACGCTTTGTCCATCTGTCAATAAGTGTTTGTATTCCCCCATTAAAAATGTTTTAGTCTGAGCTGCGAGTCACGAATGCACTGCTGTCTTCACTGCTTCATCAGAAGTGAATCGTCACCCTGGTTAGGGCTGGTTTCAGGGGTGAAAGTCGGAGTGAGCGAGATCAGGACTATAGGAAGGATGCTTTAATACCTCAAAATAAAGTTTCGACACTGTGGGCAGAAGTGTGCGGACGTGCATCATCATGCGAGATCATGACCCAAGATTAGGCTTCTGCTCTTCAATAAGCGTCTCACTGTAATGAGCACTGTGGATTGTTGAACCTCTTTCCTGATAATGTTCCAATAGTGGCACTTAAGAGTCTCATCTCAGAAAACAGGAAGCATTGATGAATTTTCCAGCTGAAGGTTGACTTTTGAACTTTTTCTCAGTCTGTTCCATACTCTGCTGTTTACTCTCAGGCTCGTAGTGATGAATCCGTGTCTCGTCACCAATGATGATTCTCTTTAAGGAAGTTTCGCCTTCCTTAGAGCATCGGTCCAAATTTAGTTTGCAGATATCCAAACGCGTCTGTTTATGCTCGTCGGTGAGTTGGTTCGTCACCAGGTACATCCTCAGGTAGAGCACCCATTTTTGTTTGCGCCACAGTTACAAATGACATGATGTAACACATTCACACATGCACAGCAGTGACTGGGGAGACAGGAGCCTTGAACGGAAAGTGCTGATAAGACAAACGGCCAACAGAAGTTGTTTGTCTCACCCTTGTACTGTATTAGTGATGATCATGTAATTTATCAATAAATACGTCAACTGCCTTTGAATGACCAGGATAGGATACAGCTCATAGTAATAAGGATTTGATGATTTACAGTCCTGGCTAGAGATTGATGCAGTGTGTACTTGCTCATAAGAGTCTTTGCTCATCTTCTTTGTTTTGGCTGCTGGTGGTTAAGTCACTGATCTCTACAAAGTTGCTTTAGAAATCTGTCTTATAAAATATAAAAGTCTATACTGTCTTATAAAAGCTCTATTCTGTTCTGTTCTGTTTTAATGCAAGGGGCAATTTTATACAAGTTCACAACAAAAGCCTCATGAATTCTCTCCCAATTGCATTATTCCCTTAACTTTAAGAGTTCGTTTCTAGTAACACGGCTGAATTCTCACACATTGTCTTAAGGCAGATTGTAGAAAGACTGCCAATGGAGTTTCAGAAAGAACTAGAAGTTGCACAGACTTCGTCCTCCCACTTACATTAGAGACGTTGTCAAAACCTCAGAGTGATTTGCATTTTCTTTCTTGTTTTTTGTGTGTCTATAGACTTGAACTGGAAATTCACTTAAAATTTACCAGAACATTTGGCTGGAGACCACAAAGTGAAAGAACTTGGCTCTTGCTTTTTGCTCTCAGCTCAGACTCTGTGATTGACAGAGAAAAAGAGAATGGGAGAATAGAGAGCAAAAGAGCATTTGATTGAAATCTGCTCCTTTCTTAGGGAACTCATGTTAATGCTAATTGAGCTTGAGAAGTTTGCATTTCCTGCACTGCTCAGATCACAGTCAGCCCTTTGGGAACCCTACAGAACACACATCTCATAGAATAATCTATGATTGAATTAGAATAAAATAATAGAATGCATTAGTAAGCCATTGGACTGTATGCCCCGAGCCATCAGAACAATTTTAGCGTGCTTAGTCATCGATTCTACACATCTCTCAGATTCTATTGGAGCCATGAGAACACTTCTTCCAAAAAATATTGTTACAGTTGGTGTTTAGATGATGGTGGTGGAGAGGGCTGTCTAACATCTAGGTATAACACGTCCCAGAGGTTTAGTTGATGGATTGTTTAAATTGGAATCCTTGAAGAGGCCACTAATATCAGCATAGAGCTGTTTCATCATAGGATAAAAATCTTCCGACAGGATAACTTCATATTGATTTGTAGTGACTTTTTCACCTAAGAATACAAGTGGACCAGAATAATGCTGGGATAAAGCCCAGTCCACTTAACACACTTTTTGTTTGTTATTCCCACCAATGCGCTTGGAAGAAAGAAATAGCTTTGAACTTTTGGCTGATATGATTCCAGTCCTACCTGGAGGATGCGCAGACGAACACGTCTCCATCTTATTAATTCAGTCACTACCCACAGCTTGTAACCAGAGGCATGGGGTAGCTCAGTGGTTAAGGTGTTAACTTGCTGATCAGAAGGTCCTAGTAGGTTCAAACGCCACCACCAAGTCTTCACAGTTGGGCCTTTGAGCAAGGCTCTTAACTCTCAAATGTATAATGAGATATAGATGCAAGTTGCTGGGCAGAGGGCAAGGGCATCTGCCAGATGATATAAATGTATGCCTTTTAAACACAAAGTGAGCTTCTGTTTTACTGCAACAGACTGACAAAGCAACTGTAACACTGCTGCCACTGACCTGATCTATTTATCTCATGCCGTCATATTCTACCACGTGAATAAGATTCTAAATTAAATAAATTACTTAAACTCTTCTGCCAGGAGGAAAAGCAAGATCTGTCCTCTTAACCAAAGAGAACCATGGCCTCAGAATAAGAGGTGCTGATTTTCATCTTCGCCACCAAGGACAGTTTGCATAACACAAAATAAACATCGTACAAAATTTTACTTACTGTATAGCCCCCTATACTTAACACCTCTCCAAACTCCTCACAAAATATCCAACATTCATCCATCATTCAAGACACTTTTTAACCCCACAGCCCAAACCTAATCTCCTCTAGATTTACTCCATAACATCAGAGCTTTCTGACAGTGCCTCCTGAAGGGATGGCGAACCCACTGGGTTAAGGGCTTAAGACAAGCAATGACCTTCTGACTGCAGCTTTTTCAGCTCCCTGTACAAAAGAATACTTGAACATTGTCCATTCAGACTTAGTATTCCCAAACTCGGATGAATTATAATGTGACAAGATTATATGGGTTATTTACTTTATTAAACCCACCTCAATGGTTTCTCCCCGGGTTTCCTCTGGATACTCCGGTTTCCTCTCACATGCAGATTGGGCTAATTGGTTTTCCCAAATTGTTGCCCATAATGAATGTTGACCAAAGGTAAATGGTCTCCATAGGCCTCCACGATCCCTAGTTGGACACCAGTGGTTCCTAGATGAATGGATGGATGGGAAAGAAAAGACAGAAATTTGTCTGTTATATACATATTTAAATAGCATTGGTAAGATTAAGAAATATTTTAAATTCTGGAAATGTTCTGGGAAATAGTTCTGAAATAGTTTCAAGAATACTGTATAACTGCTTTAATTTATGAGGACTTTCCTTCATCCATCATCCTAATGCTACACTGCCTTGAGATTTAATACAACCCACCCTGAGCTAATCAGAGAGAAAGGAAGACATTGTAGATCCAAATAACAGTTTTAAAGGTTGAGCTAAGAAGAGAAACCAACCAAAAACACCCCAGAGAGCTTGCTCTTACTGAATCCAGGAAGAAAAAAGTGGACTATGAAACATAGTGTTATCTGCAGTGTGGATGTGCCTTTGCTGATGTGTTAGAGGTCGCAGCCGACAACATTGTACTCTAAGTTTTTAAGGTAAATCAGAATTTTCTAACCCCTAGCAGAACAGAACTCTGAATTATTCAGTGAATAATACTATCACCCAGGCTTGATTTTTTTGTGCTGCTGGATCAAATGATGTTGTATAGTTCAGGGACGATTAACCAAAGACGCAAAGACCTTATTCTTTTCAGAATACAGCCGAGCAGTCTCTTTGCAGAGGAAAAAGCTCTCCTCTCTTCTACGATGCATGCTTATGTACAGTACGTTTACATGACACTTCTTCAACATCCTGTTCCCACCAACACAATACTCCCATACATGCGTTCTGTTTCTAACAAGGTACAATGCTTCAGTATAATACATGTTCATCCTATGGCTAAAGGAAACATCACTCACTCAATTGGACAGCTTGTCCATGCGCTCCCATCCTGCAGCAGGTTGCATCTGTAGGGTCAACTGAGACCTTGATGGCCCAGCACACAGTTTGAAGTCATTAGTCATTAGTCACTTTACTTTACTTTCCCTACCTATATATAATATTGCAGATTAAACATTATCCGTTTAGGTACACAATTTGTGATTACACAATGTTTTGTGGTTAAATTACTACAAAGACCACGTAAATACAACATTTGTTTTAGCAATGAGAAGCAGAAAACCAGCAGCGCAATATGGCCTAAACAACGACAAAAAAAAAACAAATAAGTAAATAAATAAGGCTTGCCTTGAACCTCTAGGGTTAAGAGTTCGATTCCCACCTCGGGGTGTGTGTGTGCATGGAGTTTGCATGATCTCCCTGCGCTTGCTGGGTTTCCTCCTAGTACTCCGGTTTCCTCCCACAGTTCAAAGACTTGCAGATTAGGTTAATTGCCGTTCTCAAATTGCCTGTAATGTGTGTATGTATTGTGTGTGTGCCCTGTGATGAACTGGCACCCCGTCCATGGTGTACCCCACCTTGTGCCCAGGCCCCAGGCCCCCCATGACTCTGTGCACAGGATAAGTGCTAAAGAAGATGAATGAATGAATTCATGAAAATGAATAAATAAATAAAAAGCAACGGATGAGAAGTTATTAAAATGTACCAGGTTACAAAATAATTTTAAAAGCTCTATGACCCCAGCAAACCACAGTGAAAGTCATTATCTCCAAATGGAAAAACGGTTGTTGTGAATCTTCTCAGAAGTTGACATCCTCACAAAATTCCTCCAACAGTGCTCACTCAGGAAGTTGTACAAAAAAACCCCAGACAGACATCTAAGAAACTGCAGGTATTACCTGCCTGAGCTTTGTACATGGTGAGTCATTGTTCCACTTTTAGAAAGAAATTGGACAAAAAAATCGTATTCATGGAAGTGTTGCATGGTGAAGCCCTCTGCTAATTAGGAGGCCCATCCTATACTTGTCTAAAAACGTGGGACGACCCCCGGGCCATTTGGGTTGGCATTCTGCACAGACATAGTGGTGGCACTGTGACAATGTGCAAAGCATGATGATGTGATCATTAGTCTGCACTTATCTCACACTGTAGCTCACTCATCATCTATACTGCTTTATCCTGTAACCTTTAGACTTAGGGCAGGAGGCTGGGTACACCCTGGACCGGATGTCAATCCAGCGCAGGGCAAACACATTAACAAACTATGGGCAATTAGGGAAGATCAATTAGCCTAATGTCTTAAAGCTGTGGGAGGAGACCAGAATATCTGGAGGAAACCCACCAAGCACAGGTAGAACATGCAAACTCCATGCATAGAGACCTGAAGTGGGAATCGAACCCTCGAGCCTGGAGGTGCGAGGGGACAGTGCTAACCTCTAAACCACCATGCTGCCCTTACAGTATATCTCTCTTTATTATCAAATGCTCCTTATTTACCTTTTCTTACGTAACACTTTTCACATACATCACTCTTCAATACACACACAGGCAGGCATTTCACCCATTTTTACACAGAATTCTGCAAATAATCTGCAAATCTGATTTTGAGCTTCAGTGCCTCTATTGATTCAGACGTAAAAGCTGCTTTATTTATCACTCAGCTGCTCTCCTTATGCTTTCAGTGTTTTAATGAGGATGCAGCTATTTAATTAAATATCCATACGGGTATGGAGAATGGAACATACGTGAGCATACACTTCATGTGTGTTTAAATTACTTGGCCTAACTTACTGTTATAATTCTGCAGAGAGATCGTGCCAAATTTCTGCTTAAAGAGATCTCATTAGGAATCAAATAATGTTCCCATTTTGTATGCATAAATGGGTGATCTTGTTAAAATCAAAAATTTTTCTCTATTTTCTAAAATAAAATAGCCTACTAAATTGGAAGCCTCTGTGTGCATGTTCTCCCCGTGCTTGGTGGGTACTATGTGTGTATTTGTGTGTGCCCTGTGATGGATTGGCACCTCGCCGTGTGCCGTAAGTCTCCTGGTATAGGCTCCATACCCCTGCAACCCTGTATACAGGATAAAGTGGTATAGACGATGAGTGAGTGAGTGTTTAAGTTCAAAGATGCACCACTCACCCATAAGGTCCATAATGTTTTGACAATTAACTTTCAAAAATTGGCATTTTGGATTCATTACTTCTATAACATTTTACTATCAAGCTTAACATTGTAGATATGGTGAACCTTTTTGTACGGGAAAACGTATTTAGCATTTTAAATTGTCAGTGCTTTGTAACAGCTGAACCTGAGAGAGAGAGAGAGATCTGAGCTTCAATGCGTGACAGTTATTCAATTTTCTGGAGAGAGAGAGAGAGAGAGATTTTTTGGCAGATAGTATTCACTAAGTCACTTCCACTGCACTACTGATAAAATAAAGAATGAAGCACAATTTCTACGATATCTACGAGACATACTCGTTGGAAACTCTTCGGAATGAACATATAAAATTAATTATATTATCTTTTTCTTTTTAAAAATATCATTTGAAATTAAACTGTTTCATGGTTTAGATGAAAATTGTAAATCCTTTAATCCAATGTTCTTCATGACCTGAAAGTTGATTTAAAGCAGCATACTGTAGATGTGTAACACCAGCCCTGTTGCTTGGGGCATTATCATGATTGGGAATAAACTGTAATGTAATTTCCAAATTCTTAGTAATTCATTTCTTTTCAAATTCTGATTTTTGTTTTAATCCCCATGCAAAATGATTCTGAATTTGTCCGAAGAGGAACCGCATGGATCTACTCCAAGACAAGTAATACTCCTGGATTTGTGGAGACTTGTTTAGTGTTGTGTGATTAGGTGATGGATGATGTAATGTTATACTGTATAATGTTGTTATGTTACCGCTGTTACTTGCTTACTGGTTTGGAAATGCGTTTAATTTAACGCTCATTGAGTTTGATCTATTACATTGGAACAAACAATGATTACTGTAATTTGTAAAGCTGTCTGAACGTGTGCTGGAATTACACTTAATTATGTAAGTGACAGTAATAGTGCTACAGAAGCATTGTTCATAACACTGCTGTATTTATTTTAGAGGATTTATTTTCTAATGCTTTTTTTAATCCAATGGATATAATCCATCCATCCATTCCATCGAGGAACCTCTGTAGTCCAACCTGGGACCGTGGAGGCCAATGGTGACTCCTATCGTATTTATTCCGATTTTATGTCCGTGGTGGGACCTCCGGTCAACATTCACACACGTATTCATACATTACAGGCAATTTGGGAAAGCCAATTAGCCTAATCTGACTAGTTTTGGTCTATGGGAGGAAACCGGACTACTTGGTGGAAACAAATGTAATTTCAGTGCATCATTATGCCAAACTGTACAGTAAGTATCTAAGTGGTTGATTAAGTCATTTAAACAATCTAAGTAATCCACCAATTTTAGTGGTACTGTATGTGTTTGACGTTAACATAGTGCCCTGATCATTAACAATTGCTTTTAGGATTCTGACATGCAGTCAATAGAGTGTTTCTCTCAGTTCTCCCATTTTTCAGCACTACTGTGATCTCCTCCATTTTTAATCCAATAGATAGAATTTGTCCATCCATCCATCCATTCATCCAGGAACCTCTGTAGTACAACAAGAGACCGTGGAGGCCAGTCGTGATTTCCATTGAATTTATTCTCATTTTACGGGCCGTGGTGGGACCTCCAGTCAACATGCACACATGCATTCACCCACGATGGGCAACTTGGTATCTAGTTGTTTGATTAGGTGATTTAAACAATCCATCTTTTTGGAGATGGTAAATACTGTATGAAACAATTTTAGTGGCATGTGTAGTATAACATTAACATAGTGTCCTGGTCATTAAGAAATGCTTTCAGGATTCTGATAAGGGAGATCACTCAAAAGAGTGCTTATGCAACACAGACTGAGATGTTTAGATAAAGCCAGCAGGTTTTCTCCAACTCCTTACAACCAAGTACCTCATAGTATCACTATTCCCCCGGAGGTCACCTGTAAGAAGTATCCCAAAAATGTGTTACCTCACTGAGGCTGGCCTGTTAGACAATCATTGCAGCAATCTCCAGAGTTTACAGGCTGCTCAGTATCAAGGCCCTTGAAGCATAAAGCTTGCTCCACATGCAGGTTGTGGATGGTCTGTGGGTAAGCTGGAGATTATCTCAGCTAGTAGCAAGGTCTTCATTATGGCATGCTTGTTGCCAATTCTCCCAACCTTCAGTACTACTGTGACGTCCTGCTGCCGTGATGAGAATGAGGAATCAGTAGGTGATTATGAGAGTGAGTCTGTTTTTCTTTGGGGGGCATGGAGAACCTTCTAAACATAAAATGAAAATAAATTAAAACCATCATATTTATGCTCAGCAAAACTCTGAGCTTTTTGCTGAGCAAGAACTCTGTGCTTTTATCAACTCAGCATCAACTTTCTTGTTTGGCTTTGTTCCTATAACTAACTTTACCTAACAGTAACAGATCCATCCATCTATTCAGGAATCTCTGTAGTCTAGCTAGGGACCGTGGAGGCCAATGGTGATTATCAGTGAATTTATTTCCATTTTACAACTGTGGTAGGACCTCCGGTCAACATTTGCACACTACAGGCAATTTGGGAACGCCAGTAAGCCTAATCCGCATGTCTTTGCACTGTGGGAGGAATCTGGAGTATTCTGAGGAAATCCACTCTGAGGAGAACAAGCAAACATATGGCCAAGACAGGAACCCTGAAGGGGGCAATGCTACAGTAACCACTATGCCACTGAGCAGCCAAGCAGATGCATGCTCATTCATTACCATGCCATATCTATGAGCCCACCTTCCAGTATATACCAGTGGTGGCTCAGTGTGTTAAGGCTCCGAGTTACGGATTGAAAGATCGGCGGTTCGAGCCCCAGCTCCGCCAGGTTGCTGCTGTTGGGCCCTTGAGCAAGGCCCTTAACCCTGTCTGCTCCAGGGGTGCCCTAAAATGGCTGACCCTGCACTCTGACCCCTGCCAACCAACTAGAAGCTGGGATATGTGAAGAATTAAGCATTTCACTGTGTATGTAACAAACTTAGAAATTAAATTAGAATTTAACCATGCCCCCCCACCAGCACAAACTTCTTTATGATAATGTTCAGATTTTTTGATATAGTGTACTACAGCACTACAGCCTGTACATCACTCCTGTCTTGGCTGGGTTCTCAGGAGACTTCTCACTTATCTTTGGGCATGCAGCAGGAACAAAATACTGGCATGGTGAAGGGTCTTTACCAACATCATCACAGGCTTGCTCCTTTGCCCTTCAGGGGACTGATTTGCTCATGGGGGTTGCAGTTATATACCTTACACTGCCTTGTGAAAATCCCTGAGGAAAAGTCCTCGGTTCTGTGAGGAAAGAGAAAGAATATGTTGGTTGTCTTTCGGCTGCTCCCATTGAGGGGCTGCCAAAGCGGACCATCTGATCCGCACAACATCTGCACAGGTTTACGCCGGATGCCCTTCCTAATGCAACCCTCCAATTTTATCTGGGCTTGGAACCAGCACTGCATCCAGTGGCTGGGGTTTGGGCATTGGGTGGGAATTGAACTTTGGGGAACTGCCTTTGAATTAAGGAATTGGGAACTGCCTTTGGGGTACAGAAAATCCAACAGGGCCCAGACAACATAAAGCCTGTAATTTTATCCCTATATGAGATAAAACATCAAATCATATATCTATCCATCTTTAACAGTGTTGATTAAACTGTTAGTCACAGTATGAAAAGACCACATTTCTCCAAAGGAGAATATACAGTAGTAGAAGTAATTTAGCTAGTAACTAGTAACTAATGTTATAATTAGTGTTATCCGGGATATTACATTGGAAAAACTGGTCATGTAGTGAAATTATAAGGCCCAAGCACAAATAGTGACATTTCCATCCTTTTGATCTGGAACATCCATCATGGCTGTGTGGTTATGATGTTTCTTCAAAGCACTCAAATCCTGCCTCATCAGTATAGTCGAATTCAGCTGGTGTAGCTCAAGTTCAAGGATTCTCTGATTAAAAATAATCCTAAAGAAAAAGTCATGAGAATGATTTGAACTTGTGCAAATCAGAAGCAGTCTACTATAGAACTCTATGAAGACTCATATACAGGCAGAGCATGTGTTTCTTCCTTATACTGCACTGTTTCTTCTGGTGGTATGCTTCCACCATGCACATCCAAAGCAAACAGTCAACAGTGGTTGTGGAAACCCTCTGTACATTTTAAAAGATTTTCAGAATATGGCATTAACTATCCAAGTTTTATTGCATTGTTTGTCAAAGTCTTTTGTACTCAGCAGAACACACACAGTGAAAGTTTATACTCAAACATGAAAGCAGCTTGTCAGATTTTCTGCAAGTTTATTTATTGACATGTTCCCGTAAAGGTGGAATGAAATGAATTTTTTACACAATATTTCCCAGTGTTGTGCATATATTAAAAAAAAAAAAACAATAGTTCGAAATTGAGCTTACTACATTGAAGCTAAGCAGGAAAAAGTATACCTTTGAATTCTGTTTACCTCAGACAGAATTTTCTCATGGCCAAGGAGCTCATTAGTATGCATCACTCCAGTAGCAAAGGAAATTTTCAGTTAGTTCAAAATGTTTTCTTGGATTCTTGGGCTCAGAGCTGATAAATCTGGAACAAAGCCAACATGTAAGCTGAAATAAAATTGAATGATACTTATTTTGGGTGTATTAGATGAATGTCTGATGATTGATGCAAAATGTTTACAGACAGTAGCAGCAAGATATCTCAGGTTAATTAATATATTTTTTATATTTCTTTTCACAATGAAAGTATACATTTTATTTAAAAAAACAAAATGGAAAATAATGTGCAGGTGAGAAAAAAATTCAAGATTATACTAAAATGCAGATATACTGTATAGAGATATATCGTCACAATACACAATGAATTAGTGCAACATATCAGTCAAAAAAAGTTGAATATTACTGTATATGTGTTCACCTTGTGCCACTGGGGCAGCTCTGGACACTTGGGGTGTGGCTCCAATGAACCTCTAGGCATGTGCTGTGGTGACCCACACCGGGACATTAGCGTCAGATCCTTTGGCTATTGTGGATTGGACTTTTTTGGTCGATTGGGTAACCAATCAGATTGAGGTCTGGGGAATTTCCCCGGGATGAAAAGTCCCATATACAGCAGCCTGTGCTGCTTTGAGAGGTCTGGTGCTTTTGTATCATGGCCAGAATTTGACATGTTTTTTCCACCAATTTGTACTGCATTGGCGTTTCTTTGGGATTAGACCTGACCTTTGCTCCCCACAGGCATGGGTGAGTCTTGAGAGCCCATAATCCGGTCGCTACTTTACTAGTACTGTATATTATTAATAATCAATCATATTTTTGAAAGAATATTGTATGTTACATACTGTAGAATGTGACCCAAATGAACTTTGACAATATTTTGTTTGGGGCTTATATGATAAATAGAAAGAACCTATTTACCTACCTACCTTTATACATTACCTACATACGTACCTACCCAAAAAACAGCTTATTTTATAGACACAAAATAACTAGCTACACTGTAAAAAATGTTCGTAATTCTAACAGTAAAATACCGTATAAATGCTACAGAATAAAACCGTATTTCACAAA
>JAQMYL010000021.1:14677517-14690517 GCA_030014365.1 Clarias pachynema | reverse complement strand
AGCAATGTAACTTCTATCTCTTTTAGCTCCCAGCTAGTGTGATAAAATGATGCTTTCACAGAATTGCTGAATGAATTTACTGTGGTTATTCATAATAAAACAAATAGTCCAACAACGACAGCAATTGTGTAGCAAGAATGGTAGTGTAGTGGTTAACACACAGTAAAAATTTACGGTTCTTTTTTTTTTCACAGTGCAATAACGGTGCTACCGTTTTTTTACCGTAAAATGTACTATTTATTTTTTACAGTGTACCCACCCACTTATCTACTTCATTACCTACTCATTCAATTTTTCACCTTTCAGTGTTCTTCCCATGAGCCAGTGAACTGCTTCTAGATTTCATTGCGTTGCACATGTTGTATTTATCCATTGTTAGTCGATTTTTCTTCTGGTTTTCTAGTGGTTGCTCCTGGTTTAAATAAAGTAAAGTATATTTGCTTATATCCTGATTGGCCTTCAGTACAACACATCACCTGTGTATCCACCTACACTACTGTATATGGCAAAAAATATTCGGCCAAACCTGCAATGACTCACTCACCTTCTATACCACTTTATCCTGTATTCAGGGTCACGGGGACCTGGAGCCTATTCCAGGAGGCTTAGGGCACGAGGCAGGGTACATCCTGGACAGGGTGCCAATCCATCGCAGGGCACACACACTACAGTCAATTTGGGAACACCAATTAGCCTAATCTGCAAATCTTTGGACTGTGGGAGGAAACCAGAGTTCTCAGAGGAAACCCACCAAGCACAGGGAGAACATGCAAACTCCATGCACACAGAGATGGGAATTGAGCCTGGCCAGGAATCAAACCCAGACCCTGGAGGTGCAAGGCGACAGTGCTAACCACTACACCACCGTGCCGCCTACCTGCAATGACATTGTATTCAAATACATTTACTTTAATATGGACTTGATCCCCCTTTTGCAGCTATAACAGGTTCCACTCTTCTTGGAAGGCTGTCCACAAGATTTACAGCAGTCACAAGTGTTTCTGTGTGAATTCGTGCCCACTCATTCTGTGGAGCATTTATGAGATCAGGAGGCACTGATGTTGGACGAGAAGGCCTGGCTTGCAATCTCTGTTCCAGTTCATCCCAAAGGTGCTCAATGGGGTTGAGGCCAGGGCTCTGTATGGGCCAGTCACACCAAACTCAGAGCATGTTTTTATAGTCCTTGCTTTGAGCACTGGAGCACAGTCATGTTGGAATAGAAAAGAGCCTTCCACAAGCTGTTGCCACAAAGTTGCAAAGAAGCATCCTCATTGTCCATGATGTTTTGGTATGCTAAGCATTACGATTGCCCTTCACTGGGGATAAGGCCTGATTGAAAGTTCAATAATTAACAGATTTGGTGAATATTTTTGTCCATATAATGTATCCCTTGACCTGCATCTAAACAGCAGAATCCGTAGAACTCTTGTTAGATTATCAAAAGGAATGCTCAGCACATGACTGACTGAGAAGCAACAGATACTGACCTACCAAACCTTTATTCATTAATCTGAGTTGCATTGGATCATTCCTTATTATTCAAGATATAAAATAATGATCATTGGCATTTTCATAATCTTTTTCCTCTTTATGGGCCAAAAGTTTACTAATGCATGTATCCCAGATGGGAGTGTTGTTTAGCACAAGGTCGCAGCAAGAGTTTGGGGGAATTGGCAATTAACATGGCACACCTGCTGCTTATTATTTGGTAAGTTATTTTAACAAGCTGTTTTGTTTCTCATTTGTCTGTGAGGTGCCCAGACGCTGTTGGAAGGCATCCAAGTTGTTTTTGTTTTTGAGCAAATATCAGCTGTGCTGCTACACTGGGCAAGGTGACACCCCACGATGGTGCCAATGCGCACTTATTCAGCATGTGGATGGCTAACGAGGACATGGAGGCTTCAAGTCAATCTCCAAGTCTTGCTTTCAGAAGAAGCCCAGCTTGCTGTTCGCTATCTGCTACCTGAGATACGAATGAATTACGCAGCCACCAGGAGAGCCGGGCTCAAGTGGTTCAGACTGTTGCCAGATGAACATCATCAGAAATTCCTACACATCCCATTAGAGGGGGAATTTGCTGTTTATACTCAACAACACTTCAGCTCCTGTAAACACTACCACTGGACCACAGCCATCTGAACAGGTGACAGTGGAGCAGTTTGTCTCCCAGGTCTTCCCCAGAATATCAGAGGCAGACGATGCTCCAGTAATTCAGCAGCGCCACAACCAGATGCTATAGAGTCAGACATGAGCAAAGGAAACAAAAAGCAGAATGTTTCCAAAGTGCATGAGCCAATCTAAATCTCTCCCCTTCCACGCTGATTATGTTTTTCTTTTTATGACTCTGACCTGGAGTCATTATGTTTTTTTTTTGGGGGGGGGGGTTGTCCATCCATCTGTCCATTTGACCCATTCATGCAAACACAATATCTCATTAACACTGTGTGGGAATTCCTTCAAAATAGGCACAAACATCTGTTTGGGTTTAAGGATGAACATTATACATTTTGCTGGTCAAAGGTCAAGGTCACTGTGACCTCAATCAATCCCACTCTTGCGAATGTAATGTCTCTAGAACGCCTGGAGATCATTTTGATTCTTCAAGAAGTCTTATGAAGAAGAACAGTCTACTCTGTACCTTTCTGAAAAGCACTTGAGTGCTGTGACCTCTTCACTACTCCTCCCTGAGAGACAGGACAAGGGGCCTCTTTTCCCCTCTCACAATGCACCACAACCTCACAGCTATTGTGCTCCAAGTGATTTTCATTGTGCAATATGACAGACCTCTCGATCAGTGTTTTTGAAAAATACTCCCTAACTGAATACAGCATGTTTCTCACTAAAATATGTTCACTAGACTTACAGTATATGAACATATCAGTAGACTGTAGCAATAACCTCCACCTTGCCCAAAAATACACTTCATACAGTATCTTTTATCACATCTCCTTAGTGTTCACTACCAGAGGTGGCAGAAGTACACACACTCAATACTCAAAAGCATTCGAGTAAAATGGTACACCACTACAAGTAGAAGTACCACTTAATTTTTTTTTTTACTAATTAAGTATTAAGTATGTGCAATAAAATGTACTTTAAGTACAAAAGTACAAGTACTCCAAAAAGAAACTTTAAATTAAAGCATTATGTGCAAAATTAAAGATCCCCCCCGCAAAAAAAAATCTGTAGTGTCTGTAACCATGTCAAATTCACATTGTAATATTTTAACAATAAAAATAATAAATGCATTTTAGAATAATACACTTTTTTAGATTTGTCTTTTCATGTGAAATCTAAATCAGCCAAGATTCAGTGATAGTTAAGTGATAGTTAAGATCATTGAAAGATTTGATTAATGAAATATTTTAGGCTGATTTATTTACAGTGTTTAACACAGGTTATATTAATGATTTGATTGGTTGGTTTAGACATGGCTGAACAGAGAGGTACGAACACTGCCTAGTTTTGCGACAACGGTTTTTACAGCTAAAATGTTAAGTAATTTTCAGCGTTGGTCATCAATTAACTTTGTTAAATTATTATTATTTTTTTTAAAGGCTTCATCTTTACTATCCAGTGCTGTTTTGGACATGCCTTCTAACATCATGGTCTTTGCTGATTAGTAGTTCTTCCTACATTGCTGTAAAGCAATGCTGAAGGCATTTATCCAAATTTCCAAAATATATAATAATTTCATTTGAACAGTTGATATCGTGATATACAGTATCTGCTACTTATGCTCTGTAAAGTCTTCATAATGGCTCTAATCTGACATGCTGTTTGTTAATTGGTGAGGCTGGTAACTAATCGAACTTCTCTGCAGCAGAGGGAAGTTTTGGTCTTGCCTCTTGGGAAGGTCTTCATGAGAGACAGTTTCATCGTGGTGCTTGATGGGTTTTGCAAATGCACTTGACACAATACTGTTCTTGCAGGGTTAGGGTTAGGGTTAACTATTCCAGAACAGCTTAACTTCATGTCTTAAAACAACAACTGACTGACAGTTGTTGTTTAATTACCTAATGTCATATGTGTTATTTCATAGTTTTGAAATAAACAAAAAAAAATCCAATATTGTTCTTGTACAGTATGAAGAAAATAAATCCAAACTTGTGTCCAAAACTTTTGACTGGTACTGTGTGTAGTGAAGACTGACTCTGAATAGCCATGCATGTACTCCAACTTCACTGGCTGATGGAGACAATGAGGTAATTTTAGTTTCCTATTCCCCAGGGTGTCACTGAGTCACAGGAAGTTAAAATGGATCATGAATACGTCTGTTTGTGCTGTAGAGACCTGGAACATTTTCAAGCAGAGTAAGTAAGGATGTGACTCAGGTGCTGCAGATTTCCTAACCACAGCCCAAAATACAGAGTGACAGAAGTATACATCAGGCCTTGCTGGATTCAGGGATTGGGCGGAGCTTGATACTTCAAAGGTACTACTCAAGACCAGGCTTGGGAAAGTTGTTGGGTGGTTAAACTGTGCTGTATTCACAGGAATGTTCATCTCAATATAAAAGCCTAGCATCAAGGTGGTAGCCGTTAGTCCCTGGTGGTGCCAGGTGGTACTGGGGCAGGTGGTGTAGTCTACAGTGGAAGTGTGCAAATGAAGTAGCACACCTTTTGCTTATTATTTGGTGGGTTAAACTAACAAGCTGTTATGCATCTGCTTGTGAGATGTGTGTTTGTTTGTGTGTGTGTGTGTGTGTGTGTGTGTGTGTGTGTGTGCAAGAAGTTGCACGGATGCTGATACAAAGTGGCCAAGTTTTGGTCTGAACAATATAAAATCTCATATTTTTGCACACCCTAAGTCTTGCATGACTCGAGTTGTCTCACCTTTTTTTTGCTTTAATGAGTTATCGCTCTGTATAATAAAAAAAAAATGCTTTACACTTATTTTACATTGCAGTTGATACCAAGTTACTTAATACTGAAACAATTAACCAATTATCACCAAATGTGCCATCTAAAAGAAAATGCGATCAGAGAAATTGCTATGTTGACCGTTGACTCACTGTTAATCAGTCTTTTTATGAACATATCCCAGCTATTTAGGTTTTGGGTGCATTAGGAAAATTTATTGTATTAGTAAAAAAAAACATTTTTGTAACGTATTATTGTAAATTATTGTTTTGCAAGCTTTTACACAGTTTTATTTAACCAATGCAAACTATACCAAGTGCATGCTAAAATGCAGATTGTAAATATATTCAGTGACCCTTTTCTCACACTACACTGGCGTTACATTTTGCCAGCAGTATGGGAAGTGACTTATCAGACATTTAAAATCATTACAAAAAATAAATCTTTTTCGTATTTAGATTAGTTATATGATCAGTCAGTCCCTGTTAGGCAGCACGGTGGTGTAGAAGTTAGCACTGTAGTCTGCACCTCCAGGTTACTGGGTTCGATTCTCACCTTGGGTCTGTGTTCATGGAGTTTGCTTTTTCTCCCCGGGCTTGGTGAGTTTCCCCGGGGTACTCCGGTTTCCTCCCACAGTCAGAAGACATGCAGGTTAGGCTAAACAATGCAGTCTAGACGATGAGTAAGTGAGGTTTCTGTTTCATCCAGCCATCCATCTAGGAACCTCTGTAGTTCAACCGTGGTGACCATTGTATTTATTCCCATTTTTTATGACCGTAGTAGGACCTCTGGTTAAGATTCACACATATTTATCCACTACGGGCAATTTGGGAACGCCATTTAGCCTAATCTGGACGTCTTTGGAGTGTCGGAGGAAATCGGACTACCTGGAGGAAAGCCACCAAGCATGGGGGGAACATACAAACTCAGACCTGCACACAGACCTGAAGGCAGGACTCGAACCCAGACCCTGGAGGTGTGAGGCCACAGTGCCAACACAGTGCTGCCCTCTTGAGGACAGTATATACAAAATACAACATGACATAGTTTTACTATAGCATTTTAAAATAAATGGAAAAGATCCAGTCTGTCACTTTGCACGTCCAGGGTTGGGGGTTCGAATCTGATTTAATCATACAGGTCAAAAATATGAGGTTTATGCAGACTTCTGTTTCTAAATTGCCCACTGGCATATGGTGTTATTGCACTTTGACTAGTGCCATAATTTCAAAAGAATTTTTTAAGACTCTAAGACCAAAGTATTAGTTCAAACTCTGACAGTCAAACCAAGCCAGATGAATACAAACTGAGTTACACCATGCTTGCAGTAAAGATTAATTCATGTTATTGTAGATATTTAAGTTTAAATAATACATGACACTGTTATTTAAGTCACTAAATAATTTAACCGAAGTGAGCGGAGAGTCAAAATTTTACATAAAAATAGCCATTTCATCTTCAGACTATCAAACCATCACTAATCAGATCGGTGTGCTGAGCTGCACTCAGAATACAAATGACCTCATTTTACTGCAGAGTTTTTAAATAACTGGTATTTAAATTCATAATATAATTCAATCAAACTGAACCAAGAGTCACATTTAAGATCAATTAGCCTTCACTTTACAGGTCTGTAAAAATGAACTAATTTCACTGGAAATACACGGCCTGGGCAATAAAACAGTCCAATAAAAAAGTCACACACGCCAATATTTTATTTTAATTACTTTGATTATGGCTATGGCATTGTTTTAATAAGCTTATTTCATAACATTTATTTCTATCCATACATTAATTTCTCTCTAAGATTGATGATGGGGGAGTCAAACAGCTGCGCAATGTCTTCTCCAGCGCATCCCAAAGATTCTTAATAGTGTTTTAAGGTCTGGACTCTGTGGTGGCTAATCCTTGTTTGAAAATGATGTCTCATGCTCCCTGAACCGCTCTTTCACAATTTGAGCCAGATGAATCCTGGCATCGTCAGGATGGAGCTTATTAAACCAAAAATCTAGTATCTGATAATATGTAGACCTGAAATCACCCAACATGTAACTTGGTTCGCTGTGACGGGTCACAATTTTAATTCTTGTTTCATGCTCAGTATTTTAAGTCTTCTCTATTAACATTAATGCTCTTATAGCTGAATGAACACAAACTCCTATAAGCATGCTTAAAAATTTAATGGAAAGCCTTCCCAGCAAGAGATTATACTATATAATGGGATGTGTTCATCAAATATTGATAAATGTGCTAAGTTACTTGATATAACCAAGTTTGAAATTTAGAACTGACCAACGTCTCCTGTTATTGACTATCATAATGTGTTGTCTCTTTCAGGTAAATGCAAAACTTTGTACCTCCAGGGTCCAGGTTCGATTCCTGCCTCGGGTCTGTGTGCATAGAGTTTGCATGTTTGCTTGGTGGGTTTCCCGTGGGTACAGGTAGTCCCTGACTTATCATTCGAATTTCTGCAGATACAAACAGACCGCGGTTCTACGAACATTCGTAGCAAATATACTATACAAGCAAAAAAACGGACGTAGCTCATGTGTATTGTACGAAAAATTGACATTGCAGTGCACTAGATACCAATATTTACAATTATATTCAACATTTTCAGTGTCATCTTGGAATATGCCTGTGCTACCAGATAAGAAAAAATTGATTGATGGAAAAACTCTCTGCATGTCTTTGGACTGTGGGAGGAAACCGGAGTACCTGGAGGAAACCAACCAAGCGTAGGGAGAACATGGAAACTCCATGCACACAGACCTGAAGGCAGGACTCGAACATGGACCCTGGAGGTGAGAGGCCACAATGATAACACAGTGATGTCCTCTTGAGGACAGTATATACAAAACACATATTTAAAAATAAATGGACAAGAAGATTTTTTATGGAAAAACCTGGTCGTTCAGCTGACCTTATATTTTGGACACATACAGTAATGTTGCTGAGCCTAGACCTGACCAACTGAAGCAACTCCAAATCATAACACTGCCCCTACAGGCTTTATAGCATAGGCACTATGCATGATGAGTGCATCCCTTCATCCACCTCTCTTATTACTCTGCTGCACCCATCACTTTGGAACAGGGCAAATCTGGACACATCAGACCACATGACCTTTTTCCGATGCTCCACAGTTTATTCTTTATGCTCCCTAGTAAACAGAAGCCTTTTTTTGTCCCTATTAGTCTCACTGATGAGTAGTTTTATTAAGGCTAGGTATTTACATATTAGCTTGTTAAATTCAGATAGTGACTTTATTATTATTATTATTATTATTATTATTTATTTATTTATTTTTGGTCAGGCAGTGTAGTTTTACGTTACTTAAGCGAAGACATTATTGTTTAAAGTTTATCTTTCCCAGATTCCTGGTGATCTTATTAACTTCTAGAAGAGAGGAGATGTGTTGTTTCAACAAAGCTGTGTATAACTACCCTAATATTTCACAATCATGCGGCCAGGAGACACTGGGATTAATGTTGTAGCAATATGACGAGTTATTTAAAGAAATACAAACATCTGAGGCGGGCTTGATTCATCACCTGCGAGGAGACGACACAGTTGCTAAAGCATTTCAAACTGATTGAACTTACACTCAGAGGCTTTGTGTCTCATTTTTATTACATAGGTTAAATATTGTACATTGTTCTGTATGTGTTTTGTGATTAAAACAAAACAATGTTTTATTATTAAAGCAGCGTTTCAGACTTTTTCAGTGTCAGACATTTCCAATCTGAAACTGTAAGCTCTCCTGGTAAACAAACTCCCACTGGCCATATCTCAGCAAGCTGTCATGATCCAGTAATAAACTTGGTGTCAAAATGGAGCTTATTAAACCAAAAATCTGGTATCTGAAAATATGCAGAACAGAAATCACCCAAAATGTAACTTGATTTGATGTGACGGGTCACAATTTTAGTTCTTGTTTTATGCTCAGTATTGTAAGTCTTCTCTATTAACATTAATGCTCTTATAGCTGAATGAACACAAACTCCTATGATCATGCTTCCAAATTTAATGGAAAGCCTTCCCAGCCAAGGATTATACTATATAATGGGATGTGTTCATCAAATATTGATAAATGTGCTAAGTTACTTGAGATAACCAAGTTTGAAATTTAGAACTGACCAACGTCTCCTGTTATTGATTATCATAATGTGTTGTCTCTTTCAACTAAATGCAAATCCTTGCACCTCCAGGGTCCAGGTTCAATTCCTGCCTCGGAAACTCTGTGTGCATAGAGTTTGCATGTTTGCTTGGTGGGTTTCCCCCGGGTACAGGTAGTCCCTGACTTAACATTCGAGTTACGAACATTCGTAGATACAAACAAATCACGGACGTAGCTCATGTGTATTGTACAAAGAATAGACATTGCAGTGTACCAGATACCAATATTTACAATTACATTCAATATTTTTAGTGTGTAAGTGAATGTATCCAATGTCCAAAGTCTGGTATATTGTATGTGTGTGTGTGATGGGGTGCGGGAGAAATGAGTCGGCCTCACCAGATTCAATGAATCAGTCAATAGAAAATGTCTGTCCTGTAAAGCTGTCCTGATAGTGAATAATCCTAATTTTGGAAAATCCTCAAGAAAAAACTAAGTCCAATACAGTGGAAAACAGCTCTGAGACAAAATTCCCCTTACAATTTAAAGGTGCAGTGATAAGACTGTTACATTTGACATATGTTTGACATATTTCCTTAAGCGGGTTTACAGTTTTTGGCCACATGAAGGCAGTGTGAGGAAAAGGGACAGATTTAGTCAAGTGGATTGTTATGCTTTACATTGTACATTCATGTCAAAGACGTATAAGACACACTTTGACAGACTTAAGAACAAATCCGACGTACGAACATGCTCCTTGAACGGAACACAGGACTATCTGTACTTTCGTTTCCTCCCACGTTCCCAAATTGCCCATAGCGTGTAAATGAGCATGTGACTGTGTATATATGTGTGTGTCTTGTAATGGATTTGCACCTTGTCCAGGATGAACCCTGCCTTGTACCCTGGGATGGGCTCCAGGCTCCAGGCCCACCACGACCCTGTATACAGGATAAAGCGGTATAGACAATGAGTGTGTGAGTGAGTTAGTATACATACAGTAGGCAATGCATTTACTCATATATTCATACATTATCTTGAGTTCCAACACAAAAGGAAACCTCCTTCAAACAGCCGAGCTGTTTGTCTGTATGAATGATAAGGCGTATGTTAAGCCATGTGCATGAGGCTGGTATAGTATTGGAAGCCATCTATTATCAGGGTAAATGGAAATAAATCTTCTTAATGAAGCAAAGCCAGAGCAAGCCAGTGCAGTGTCTAACAATACATCGTCAGTGTGTGGTCGCAGTGCCTGAGCTGATATGGGCAAATCATTATTTACATACATTTTATTAAATGCAATCCATAATGCTATTCTGCTTAGGATTTCATCCGAACCACAATGTTGTGCGGTGTTTACTAATAGCCAGACATGCCAAATGTAGTATACGATGCATACTCCAGTAACAAATTAAAGGGGATCTGGTGACTGTGAAGGCCATAGCATATGATTTATATCATTTTAACACAAATCATTCAGTGAGTTCTCTTTGGAAGAGACCACTTCAATCAGGATAGAGCTGGTCCATAAACCAAGGCAGCAGAATGTCATCACAGTCTCATACATTATTTTGGAGAAATGTTGGCCCACTTTTCCTTAGAAAATTGCTTTAGTTCATTGATGTTTGAGGGTATAGGTCTATTCACAGCATCTCAATCAGACTTTGACTTTTTCTATCTCAGAGTCTTAAACTATTCAAACTTGGACTGAATTTGCTTGGATCTTGACTCCTGGGAAGATGGGAAACTGATTTGTAAACAGTTCTTTTTGCTGTATTGTGATGATAGCTGTATAACCCAGGCCAGACTGATGAGCTTCTCAGAGATCATGGCTGGTGTCCTCTTTTTTTTCTGATGTAAACCAGGGATCTTCAACTTCAGTCCCGGAGGCCAGTCTCCAGCACAGTTTGTAATTCACCAAGGCTTAAACACCCCGGCACATTCACAGATTCGTTGATCCAGCTGTGTTTGATCAGAAAAATCACCCAACTGTGCTGGACACTGGCCCTGGATTTGAACAGCCCTGATAAAGACACACATCAGAGTTCTTCAGAACACCAAATTGCTGAAGGTTCTGCTTTTATAGAGATAGGCACACTTCTTAATGATGAACTAATCCTGTGCATTTTATTACTAACACCTGGCTGCTAATTACTCTCTTAAGGTAAATAAAGTGTGTACTTATTATATTTTTTCCCAGTTGGTTTCTGAATGTTGGTCCACGTGCACATGAGCATAATTGTTTATTAATTATGAAAAGACCAAACAATTTTATTAAAACCCGGATAAATACAATCACACGACCTATAAAGGTGTATGTATGCTAGTTGAGTTTTATAAAGTTCAATACAATACAATAATAATGGAGCCCTGATATTATGAATGAAAAACATCATCAGGAGTTCTTTACAAAGCAAGTGCGATATTCTATTGATTCGATATTAAATTATTACTAGACTCGCTAGACCAACCTTTTAAAGGTATATTTAACCTGATTTCTCCTGCTGTATAAATGGGTTCATTTACAGTATACATCACCTTGCACCTCCAGGTCCCGGATTGGTGGGTTTCCTTCAGGTCCTCTGGTTTCCTCCCACAGTCCAAAGACATACAGATTAGCCTAATTGGTGTTCACAAATTGCCCGTATTGGGTGAGAGTTGACTGGAGGTCCTAGCATGGTCCTACAAAATGGGAATAAATACAATGGTAATCACCATGCTTAAAATCCTTACTTTATAAATGTACTTTGTAACATTTTATTTATGTACACCTTCCGGGTACTCAATAAAATTAAGAGGCCTCTTCTTCACTCATCCAGCCAACGACTGCTAATTTTCTCAAATTAGCATCAAATCCATTTATCGACATACAAAGACATTCCTGCCACTTCATTAGTGCCCGTGACCTACTTGGTGTAGTTAGCTCTATAGCTCTCTGTGTTTCTGAATATGGATCAGCCACCTGACTGAACATGAGGTGAACATAAGGACGAGCACCTCTGGTCCTGATTCAACAAAATGTTTCAGTATGCTCGAGTAAGCAAAGACTTATTTTCACTCCCTACAAGGCATGGACTCATTTGAAAGAAGATTTTGATGCAAGCTTCATTAATTTGCTAATTGCTAACTGGTTACGTTGAACTAATTTAGTTTTTTTTTTTTTTTTTTTGCTATTGTCTGAGTGGATTAGCATCAGGTTTAGTAGCTTGCATAATTAACAAGGTAGTAAGTGGGATTTTATCAAGTGGAAAATATTGCTAAACTACAGCCAAAATGGTGCAATTCAACTCAATTCAATCAGTTAAATACATTTAGATTTTAATACATTTTTAATTACATTAAAAAGTAGAAACATCTTCGCTAATATTTTTTTTTGAGTCACAAAGGTGTTAGAAAGCACAAATTCCAAAATTTCATATCAATATGTTTTTGGTTATATCAGTATGAACGCTGATGATTTTGCAAAACGCTATAATTCCATCTCCCACCGTTTTGTCCTAATTGATAAATCACAGTTGTGCGTTTGTGACACGTGTAAACATGCAATTTAGTATCAGTAACAGTGTTAGTTGAGTTTTAGTATAAAATAAAGCAAACTCATGCCTTCTGTCTTTTGCTTTCGCTGTGTCTTGACAAGTGTATGTAAATATGTGAACTCAAATGACAATGCTTGACCCAACCAGTCAGCATGCGTCTCGGGTAAATACACTCAACGTGTGCTGTTAGAGGATGTGTTGGACACCTCAGACAGGGGCAGGGGCAGGGGGAGGGGTAAAAACATTCTGTGCTTGCCAATTACATTGTGTCGAGAAAGCCAACCACTTTATCATGTTTTATAACAGTCACTAATTTTGATTAAACATTACGCGATTATATTTGGTGGGGATTGTACTGCCTGGGGTGGCACGGTGGTGTGGTTAGCACTGTTGCCTTGCACCTCCAGGGTCTAGGTTCAATTCCCGGCCAGGCTCGATTCCTGTCTCTGTGTGCATGGAGTTTGCATGTTCTCCCCGTGCTT